>JARYGA010032674.1:0-64681 GCA_030545235.1 Helianthus tuberosus
TCTGTGCTAACTCCGCGTGACGGGTGGCAATCAACTGGGCATGATCCATAACAGATGGTGTAAGGCGTTTCATACATGTAGGTTATTATATGCTATTAAATAAATAAAAATCACTATTTTTTTAAGTTTATAACCCCAAAAATATAAGATCATTATTTTTAAGATTTTTGTGATAGATTAAATACACCTATTTCATAAATAATAAAACAGTAGGATTTTCAACTCGTTGTGCCAGGCATTTTGTCGGTATCGGTTCAGTATTTCAGTTTATCACGAAATTTGACTGATATAGGCACTCGACATAACAATCGAAAGAGATATGCCCAAGAGGATCTCAACACTTGTTTTACATATATCTAAAACGATAAAATGAACATCGGTATCAATTTATTCGGTCAAAATCAGTACGCTTCGTCATGGTTAAGAAAAAAAAACAAATATGTTTGACTCATTTGACTTCAAATAAAACTATGATCGAAATATAGATAACAATAAGCATATTGTAACGGTGTATTTGTAATATTATTAAAATAACGAAAATCGTAACCACTACATAAAAATCGTAAGACATCTTTGGTAACATGTATGTTTGTGTTTTAGTGGACATTACTATTCAGAACTTGGTTTTGAGTAAATTTATATCAAAACGTAAATAAAAATAAGTAGGCCGTAATTGTTTTGGTCAAAAATCACACAAGGATAATGTAACAAAATCTGATTTTTGTGAGGTATGATGCTTGGTTAATTGGACAAATTTATGAACAACAAATAGATGAAATGAATGATGAACACAAGGATTTGTACGAGGAAAAAACCCTTGATCAATGAATGATCTCCGGCATAAAAAACCTTGGGTGATGGAAACTACCGATCACCAACTATATTAGATAAAAAAAAGTTTACAACTTGGGATGATATCAAGCTTGTTACAATGATTGCTAGTGTGTAAGTGTGAAATCGCCAAGAGAGTTCAAGTGTGCTGTGTACTAGTGTTGCTATCTATTTCTAAATCAAGCTTGTATCCCCTTTAAAATTAGAAACTATCTATAATAACAAACTATCCGAAAATGGTGCTAGCTTCCCCACGATCATCACAACGGTCATGGAGGTCATGCACGTGCAAGAGTACCAAGCATATTCCCCTAGAATCTCGGTTGGACCTAGTCTCATTCGAATACACCTGCAAAATAAGTTAAAACACGATGGAAACAATTGTTAGTTTAGGATAATAATGAGGATCCTGGATCCTTATCCTTGCAGCATCTCTTGAGGATCCTTAATTCAAACTGAACTGAGGATCCGTGATCCAGACTACAACTGAGGATCCGTGATCCACAAGCTATAAAATTCTATCCCTAACAGTAATATATAGTGTACTCGGAATGTTATAAATCATCATATTTTAAAAGTATTTTAAAAGATATAAGAGAAAAACAAAATATACTAAAAAATAATTTACTAATAAAATGATAAAATATATAGAGAAATAAAAAGTTTTTACCACGTTACGCGGTGGGGTCTGTATTCCTCTATATATTTTATCATTTTATTAGTATACTCTCATAACATTAACGAATTAACATTTTGCAACTTGCACAACACTAAAAATTATAGCAACTGGAACTAACTAAGATTTAAAACACTATCATTTAACAGTAACGACTATTAATTGAGATTTAAAACATTAATGACAACAATAAGAAGAAAGGTGAATGGTAGAAATAAGAAGAAAGATAATTATAAAGGGAAAATCAGTGATATGTTGGTCAAATATCAGTCCAACATTTGTCAAATATCAGTCAATATCGTTGATATTATTGATGCCGATATTATAACTGATATTTTGCACTGTTATCTCGGTAAAGGATCGATAACCGATAATTACTCATGTACACTTTAACACTTAAAACACTTTGTTTCATGAAGGAAAAGGCGGTGGAATTTAGGAAAAGTATTAAACATAAAATGCTTGAAACTTTCATTGTCAAAAAGAGATAATTACTACAGTATTATGCAAAAAGAAAAAAAAAAAAAAGTTGAGATTGGGAAACAGTAGTGATAAAAAGACAGAAAGCAGTACTCTATACATCAACCCTAACCCCACTCTCATCTTTTTTAGCTTCATTCCCATTATATCTCTTTTCATCCACACCTCCTCTCTCTCTCTCTAAAGAATCAAGAACACACACACACCAGTGTGTGTTACATGAGATTTGATGCAACAACAGCTGATCATATACAGTGCTTAGAGTGACTGCTTCAGTTTCTTCCAAAAAACTAACCATTGTCTTTTTGGTTGATGCCATATTAGAGCTCAGATCATGGTAAAACAGTTGAGATTTCAACAAGTAAACTAGGGTTTAAACAAACAAAAACCTTTGTTTTTTACTTTAGCTTCTTTCCAAGTTTGATTCTTCTTTTGTCTTCTACATCTTTACCTTTTTATGATGATGCAACATACCCTTGTTTCCTTTCTATAGATACTCTTCTACTACATATATATATATACACACACACGTACACATATTGTCACCTAGTGAGACAAGAAGATGATGAAACAGCAGAATGTGATTCTGGAAGATGATTTGAGTTCTGCATCTGATCTTCATGCAACTACTGTTAATTCTTGCTCTGAGAATATAGGTCAAGAAAATGGAAGCAGTTATAATCCAAATCATCAAAGTTACTTTGCTCATCCTCCTCCAAGTCAAAGTCAACCACTAATCAAGAAAAAAAGAAGTCTTCCAGGCAACCCAGGTTTAAATCTCTGAAAACTTTAATCTTGTTTCTTGGCTTTTTCACAATTTTCAAAAAAAAAAAAAAAAAAAAATGAAAAACATGTTTTTTTTTTAAAGAAAGTCTACCATGGATGTACTAGCAGTTGACCCCAGATTGAAAATGGTTAAATCTTTAATCTTGCCGGTGGATATTTTTACTATGTTACTCTTAAATCAAAAACATATTTATAAAAAAAGTAATAATAAATTATGAAATGACAATTGAGACAGTTTATGTCTTAATAATAATAAACTTAAAAATAAATTGTAAAATTGTAGATCCAGAAGCAGAAGTGATATCTTTATCACCCAAGACATTAATGGCAACAAACAGATTTGTATGTGAGATGTGTAACAAAGGGTTTCAAAGAGATCAAAACCTACAACTTCACAGAAGAGGACACAACCTGCCATGGAAGTTAAAGCAAAGGAATAAGAATGAAGTGGTGAGGAAGAAAGTGTATGTGTGTCCAGAAGTGAACTGTGTGCACCATGAACCATCCAGAGCTCTAGGGGACCTAACAGGAATCAAGAAACACTTTTGCAGAAAGCATGGTGAAAAAAAGTGGAAATGTGATAAGTGTTCAAAGAGGTATGCAGTTCAATCCGATTGGAAAGCTCATTCCAAAACTTGTGGCACCAGAGAGTACAAATGTGACTGCGGTACCCTTTTTTCAAGGTATTATAATTCCTTCATTTATTATCACATTCAAACATTAAATAACCCTAAATTTTTACATACCTATATTTAATGAAGACCCTTTTCATATTTATTGACAAGTTTGAGTCTTTCAACTGTTTATATGATTAAAAACACATTTTTTCGATAAATCAGTCATCTTTGCTTTGTGGGTGTGGTTTTTTTACTCTTTTTTTTATGATTAAAACCACATTTTTACAAACAAGTTTGAGTCTTTAACTGTTTTTATAATCAAAAACACATTTTTTCCGATAAATCAGCCATCTTTGCTTTGTGGGTGTGGTTTTTTACTCTTTTTTTATGATTAAAACCACATTTTTACAAACAAGTTTGAGTCTTTAACTGTTTTTATGATTAAAAACACATTTTTTTTCCGATAAATCAGCCATCTTTTGCTTTGTGGGTGTGGTTTTTTACTCTTTTTTTATGATTAAAACCACATTTTTACAAACAAGTTTGAGTCTTTAACTGTTTTTATGATTAAAAACACATTTTTTTCCCGATAAATCAGCCATCTTTGCTTTGTGGGTGTGGTTTTTTACTCTTTTTTTATGATTAAAACCATATTTTTACAAACAAGTTTGAGTCTTTAACTGTTTATATGATTAAAAACACATTTTTTTCGATAAATCAGCCATCTTTGCTTTGTGGGTGTGGTTTTTTACTCTTTTTTTTATGATTAAAACCACATTTTTACAAACAAGTTTGAGTCTTTAACTGTTTTTATGATTAAAACCACATTTTTACAATAAATTAGTCAACTTTGCTTTGTGGGTGTGGTTTTTTACTCTTTTTTTATGATTAAAACCAAAATTTTACAATAAATTAGTCAACTTTGCTTTGTGGGTGTGGTTTTTTAATGATAAAAATCACATTTTTTCAATAAATTAGTATCTTTGCTTTGTGGGTGTCTGTGATTCTTGGATTAAGAACATGTATCAAGATGGGTTTTTTCATATTTCAGGAAAGTTTTTGTTTTTTTGTGTTTGGAGTGTTCTTGTTCATGGGTATTCTACTATTAAACTATTCTTCCAATTTATTATTATTATCATTTTTTTTTATAAATCTTGAAAATGTACAGGAGGGATAGTTTCATCACACATAGAGCTTTTTGTGATGCACTAGCAGAAGAGAGTGCAAGAGCAATCACTGGAATAACAAACCCAACAACAACACTTCCGGGTCAAATACCGACCCATTTCAATGATCATTCTCATCATCTTCTTCTTGACCCGGTTCACACATCTTTCTTGAAAAAAGAAGAAAGCCCATTATTCCCATCATGGCTTCAAACCCAAACCCAATCCCAAGATCAAGACTGTAGCCCTAGCAGTACTAGTACAAGTCATGGTGGCTGTGGGCCCACACTGATATCCTACCATCCAGCACCATCTGCATACATGTCAGCTACTGCATTGCTGCAAAAAGCAGCTCAGATGGGTACAAGTCATCTAAGCAGGGGTACAACTCTTCAAGCACCATGGACAACATCTTTCGGACCCCACCCCCACCAACACATAGCTCACGTGTCTGCTAACTCTCCTGCAGCAGCTGGTAACAACACTTGTGGTACAACTGGTTCAAGCAGTCTACTTAACAACAACAATGGTGCATGTGCAGGTGGACCCTCAACCCTACCCCAACCCCTACCCCATCATCCATCATCATCATCATCATCTTTTATCCATCCCGTGAACATGAGCATGATGACCATGATGATGAATGAAGATAGTTTTGCTGATGTGTCACCTTTTGATGATGCATTTAGTCAAATGTTGGATGCAAAGAAAGAAGATGATGATGATGATGATAATGGAAATGAGCTTAATGAATGTCATATGATGATGCATGGTTCCAAGAGTGGCAATGGTGGTAATATTGGTGGTGGAGTCAGGGGCAATGAGGGAATGACTAGGGATTTTTTGGGCCTCAAAGATCCCTCACATGGTGGTGATATTGTAAGCATTGATCATACCCTTAAACAACCATGGCATCATGCAAAGTAATTATTATTATAATAATAATAATAGATTAATGATATATAAGTCATTTAGGCTTTTTACCTTTTCTTAATTAGTTTACCTTTATTCTGTTTCTTATAAACTTTGTTACTGTAATCCAAAAGGAAGATAACTTTTGAGCCTCAATGATCAAATCAATGCATATTCTTGTAACTTCACACACATGTGATGCCACTATAGTCAAAATTTTAAAGCAGCTAATTAGCTAATGCTTGATTTTGCTATGTTCTTATGGGTTTTGGATTTAAATAACTGGGATTTAGAGAAAAAAAAAAAACCATATGCACACATTGGATTCTTATAGCCCATTCCCCTTGAAAGATTCCTGAAATGATGCATGGAAAAATTATATTATCCCGTGACAAATGCTGTCAATTACATATACCGTATATAGAGAGAGGGTAGGGATAGTGTAAAAAGGGCCTAAAGTGTGAGAAGTATATTATAACACTATATATAATACTATATAACACCATATAAACACCGTATAACAATATGTAACACCATATAATACCATATAACACTATGTAACACTATATATCATTATATAACAAATATAACACTATACATCTATCATAGACATGCTATCAGACAACCTATAGTGTTATATTTGTTATATAATGATATATAGTGTTACATAGTGTTATATGGTATTATATGGTGTTACATATTGTTATACGGTGTTTATGTGATGTTATATAGTATTATAATACACTTCTCACACTTCTCACACTTTGAGCACTTTTTACAGGATCCTCTACCTATAGAGAGAATCATTAACATGTTTTAATTTTTTGAATTTTAACTTTATAGTTTTAATTTTTTGAACTTTGGTTTATAGTTTTTATTTTTGAGCACATTCACAAAGTTATGAAGTGAAGTTACTGGTTACAAGTTGTAAATTTAATTGACTAACTAGTATTTACAAATATTCACATAAATATTTAATCGTCATCATTTTTTAAATTTAATTTGGTTAACCAGATTATTTATAAAAAATGCCTTGTTATTAATAAGTTAATTTATATGAATTATGCTACATTGTAAATTAATTTTGCACGGATAGTCCCTGTGGTTTGGTGAAATTTCACCTTTAGTCTCCAACTTTTCAGAATTACACTCCTTTTCCTTGTGATTTGACAAGTTGTTACTCAGATAGTCACTAAAGTGGATGAAGGTTACTCGGATAGTCCATGTGATTTGACAAGTTGTTACTCGGATAGTCCTTGTGGTTTGATAAGTTGTTACTCGGATAGTCCTTGTCATTTAACACCCACTTAACCAGAAAAACTAACCTCCATCCGCTTTGGGGACTATTCGAGTAACAACTTGTCAAACCACAGGGACTAAGAGTATAATTTTGAAAAGTTGGAGACTAAAGATTTTCACCAAACCACATGGACTATCCGTGCATTTTACTCTAAATTAAGACATTACATAATTTTGTTATTTAAGGGTGTAAACGAGCCTAGCACTCATAAGCTACTCGAGATCGGCTCGCTAAAAACTCGAATCGGGCCAAACTTTTAGTTAGGCCCATTTAATAAACGAGCAAGAATTCGAGCTTTGCATATCGGAGTTCGAATCAGCTCGCAAGACAAATAGAGCTTTTTAATTATTTGACTTTTACTTAATATATTAAGTATATTTATATAATAATAGTTATCATTATATACAAAATTATGATAGAATTCATTAAATAACATATGTTATAATAAATATATACATAAATAATATATTAATAAATAATTAAAAATAAACGGACCAAGCCCGAATTCGAAAAACTACTCACGAGCCGAGTTCGAACTTTTGAAATATAGATTTTAAACGAGCCAAACTCGTGGAGTCATGCTTGGCTTGACTCGTTTACATCCCTAATTTTAGCCCGTCACTACACATAAAAGAATTTCTTATTTTAATATATATTTACAGCAATGCGTAAAAATATTCTAGCCAATCAAAATAGTGTAAAAATAGAGTTAAATGCCATTTTAGTCCCTGTGGTTTGGGTCATTTTGCCAGTTTAGTCAAAAGGTTTCATTTTTAACCTGTGGGTCCAAAAAGGTTTCACAGTTGCCATTTTAGTCCACTGGGTTAACTTCATCCGTTTTTTATGGCTGAATTGCCATAAAAAGTTAACAGAATTACATACAAAATGACCGAATTGGCCTTCTCGTTAACAGAAAAAATGGATGAAGTTAACCCAGTGGACTAAAATGGCAACTGTGAAACATTTTTGGACCCACAGGTTAAAAATGAAACATTTGGACTAAACTGTCAAAATGGGCCAAACCACAGGGACTAAAATGACATTTAACTCGTAAAAATATAAATAAACTTTTTGTAATTACATATTCAATAATTCTAGCCAATTACTACATATAGTAATTTTAAATTAAAGAATACTTGCATCAAAGCGTAAAAACTGCTATTTCAATGCATAAGGCTGTCTCTCAGTGGCGGATCGAGAAACTTTTTTCAGTGGGTTCGTTTTAGTAGAATCTCACTAAATTTTTCTATATCATACAAGATTCTCACTAATTTTTTCCATACTGAGTGAGTTCATATGAACTCACAAAACAGGGCTGAATCCGCCACTGTTGTCTTGCATGTAGGTGTCTTCATATAGAGAAGGTGTATTTCATAAGCCTATAAGATACGAGAAAAATAAATTTCAGGCAGTAAATTTTTTTTTCTCTCGTTAGTAAGTGTTCATTAGTAAATGTCAACTCTATTTATCTATGTTAAATTTTAAACGCCGTATTTTATGAAATTCATTGAACAGAACATATATTATTTTTTATTTCAAAAACGATTTTGAATTCCAAACACATATATCATATTGATGAATGACGATGTACTTTTTTTTTATTATTTGGAAATCTCACCGTGTTTTATAGGGTTTGCTATGATCTTTTTTTGAAATTAAAACAAATATTTTGCCATAATCTTCTCATTTAGTGAAATAAAATCTTGAATTCAAACATTCTAAACACATTTTGATTTAACATATGTTACCTACAAATGTACATGTATTTGCATCGATGACCAACCTATGATTTATTTTTAGTGGGCAATCGAAGTGGTTTACCAAACCTTTATGGGGGACAATTGAATTTGTTTTCTCTAAAAACAACAAATGTGGATGGTTCAGACGCGGATGGACTTATGGGACGTCAGGGGATTGGAGGAGCTTCTACTGCCACCATCACCACCTCTAGAGGAGGACGACTAGCCTATATTAGTTTGTGTAGTTTTTATTTTGTATTAGACATTCAATTGTACTTTTGTTTTGTATGTACAAACTGATTATATATTTATAAGTTGATATTTTATTTATACAATGTTTGTTTGGAATGTTTGTAATCTTTTCGGTTCTTTCGCAACATATTGTACGATGTTTTAACTAAACATGTTTGTGTTATTTAATAAAAATTAAAGTTTTCTAAATTGTTAAAATAATAAATAATATAGAACCAACGTAACAATAAAATTTGTTAAAATTTATAAAACAATAGCGTAATAAGTCAACTTTTAGAAATATATATTTTTTAAAACTAAAGCCAAACCAAAAAACATAACCATATACACCCAAACAACAACTCAACACTACAACTTTTCAACTACGATATATACACCACACACCTATACGCTACGATAAAGTCATAACGCATCGTATAGGTACAACCGACAGACAAAGACTAACAGTGTCGGTATCTGCTCATTGATCTTGTACCTATTTGTTATGTTAAGGCCTTAACGCAACATATAGGTGTGTGATGGGTGTCAAAACAGGCAAGAGAGATATAAGAAGCCTTAATTTTCATCAGTATTGTAATAGAAAAAAACTTTGCCATCTTTATAATTTTTTTAAATTAAAGACTTTAACTTTTACAAATATATTAAATTGTTACTTTAAAGATTGATGTAGGTATGATTAGGCCATGATCTATCATAAAGTAGTAGGAGTAAAACTTTTATTAAGGGAAATAGAAAAGCCAAAAAGCAAATATTGGAAAGTGATACTACATGTCCCTCCAATGCAATTTATTTATGAATCATTATTCCTTTTTGTAAATTCATTATAACTAAATTAAATCATTAGCTTTTACTTTCTATAAGGGGGTGTTTGGGTTAGCTTATTTTGGAGCAACTTATGACTTATTGACTTATAAAAGTTAATAAGTTGTTTTTTGAGTGTTTGGGTTAGCTTATTTTGAAGAGTTTTGTGTGTTTGAGAAGTCATTTTAAGAAGTCAGAACTTGTGACTTCTGACTTATATAAGTCAATAAGTCATTCTTGGGAAGGAATCTCAAACACTCCCTAAATGTTATTAGGCTATGCGGTATGGTAATGATCCTCCCTTGGAGGATGATACGCCACGTATGATCCACGTAGGATGGGTGTGAGGATGAGGCAAAGATGATGGAGGTATGGAAATGGGGGGATGGACCTAAAATGTATATGTATATATTGTATGTATAGGTGTGTGAGAGGGGGGAGGGATGATTTTTGTCTTTTTGTGGACCGGCACCAACGTCTGGAAAGGGATGGTGAGGACGAAGCAGGGGGGAGGGGGGCGGTGTTTGGCCCGGCACCGGACCAGAACGAACCGGGGACGATCCCCATACCTCGCAGCCTTAATTAAGTTCTAAATGACTATTAAATATTTTATTAATTTGTTTATTCATTTCAAATATCCGTGTGATTAGTAAGACTGCCAAAAACCACACGAAGACGACTATTTCTGAATGGAGGGCCTGGGCAGGGTGGGTACAAGCTGGAAGTTTCTTGAGGAGGCATAGTTTATGTTTAGCTTTTGGTTGTATGTTTGCAATTGTCTCTGTAGTTTTTCTTTCAGTTCCTTTTTGTTTGTTGTTTGGGCTTCCCCAACTCCTTGCTGGGTTAGTTCCCTTTGGTTTTTATTGAAAGTCTAAAAATAAAAATAAAAATAAAAATAAAATAAGACTGTAATTATATATTTTTTTTGAACGGCAAATTTCGTTTATTCCTGTCCTCTGTGGGACTTAAACCCAAGACCTCCATCTCCCAATGTGTTTAAAGACTGTCTTTGCCAATGGATCATCAACCCATTGGTGACTGTAATTATATAATACTCTAATTTTCAACATTTTTGTGCAATGAAAGTTGTAACCTGTGTTTAATGAGTTGTATGTGCTTTATGTTATTGTATAATAGCTCTTCAATATGGTGGTACTTTCTATATTACACATGCTCTCATCACCACTTTGTATGTCAGACACACAAAGACAAAGAAAGGGAAAGGGAAGAAAGAGATAGAGAGCAGCAAGAGAGAGAAACAGAGATGCGAAACGGCGAGTCACCGACGACCGGCTCCAGACGTGTGCTCACCTCACACCTACAGACCCGAAGTCGTCATGTCTAGGGTTTTCCGGTGAAAATTCGAGGGTTCAGAGGTGGTAGTGGCGAGTTCCGACAAATCGAGGGTTTTGAACCGTTCAATCATCCTTTAATCTATCCAATCACAGATGAAATTCATCTCCCTCTCTCATATTAAACCGTTACCGTAGATGTGCGTTTTCTCTGTTTTCTAAACATGAAATTTGCGTTTGAATTTCGACCTGTATATTCAGATTGAGGAGCTGAAGTAGATCATAAAATCAATTCAAGTTTGGTGTCAGTAAATATTCGTTTCTATCATGTTTTGTAGAGTTTAATGTTGGTTATTGACCTTTGGTACTCAATTTGAAGCTAGAAATTAGGCCATTTGACACCTTATATTGGAGCATGTTTGTTTGCTAACGGTAATGTAGGCAACAGTTACAGGGACAAAGGTTGAACCAGTGCCGCATGTTCCTCCAACAGGGTCAAATTCCTTTCGAGCTCGACAACCCTCAGATGGGGCAGCAGCAGCAACAACAAATCCTTCAGCAATGCTGCCAACAGTTCCAAAACATCGAAGAGCAGTGCCAATGTGAGGCAGTGAAGCAGGTGTTCCGAGAAGCCCAACAGCAAATACAACAACAGGGCCCGCAGTCCATACCCTTCCTCCATTTGCAGCAGGCCCAACGGTTGAAGCAGAAGGCTCAGATCTTCCCTAACGTATGCAACCTTCAATCAAGACGATGTGAAATCGGAACCATCACCACCACCGTTACGGAGAGCAATATCGATATCCCATTCTGTGACAGGCCCTTTGGCACTGGATCACAACAATGCAGAGAAACTGAAATCCAACGACCCGTTGGTGAATGCCAAATGTATAAATGTATAATATACTGTAGGAAATTCATAAACATTTCTTTAGTATATATATAATGAAAACCTACGTATTAATTATTAATGAACTATATATGTTCTTTTATATATAAATAAAACACTACTATGTCCTTAGAATAATGAAAACCCTATGTATTATTAATCAACAACATATCTTCTAATGACGATTTCAAACAGGTTCGTGGAGCAGCAAATGCAGCAGTCTCTGAGGTCCACTAGACCATACCAACAACGGCCAGGACAACAGCAGCAGCAGCAGACAAGGCTCCAACGAAATTCCAGACAGAGCTTTGGAGTTACCTTACTTAGTGAAGCAGGTAAGGACCTCTTCGAGTCTTTGATTTGTATTTCAACATGATGTTATGTAACTTTTAGGTTGGTACATCTCCAATGTACTCTAAAACTACCAACTATTATTTTTAAAAGTATAACGTATATCTTGTATTCACATATGTTACACATTAAGTTAATCGTTGTTAGATTATGTAACTAGAATTGTAATACATACTTTTTTTAATAAATGTTGTAGTTTATTTTTACTCTTAAGTAATCATTGAAATATGTTTAAAGATTAAGAGCCTAAAACATTGATATGTGTTTATTTGGTGCATTTATAAGTAGAAGCAGAAGTTGTGCATTATTATTGTGATATTTGAAGTAAGAAGCTAATTTAATTTTGGGAGAGGTGCAAAAAGTAATGGGGTGATGGTTGAAGCACTGGAGAAGGTGTTGGATGATCCAACTGTACTTAAGATGGTCTATCCGTAAGTTAAAGCAATTACGGGGTGTTTGGATTAAGTTTTATATTTGCATTTTGCCCATGGTTATCTGATTTTACTTAGCCAAAAGTTGCAACAAAACTTAGGGGGTGTTTGGGCTTGCTCTTATTTACCCCACCTTTATAACCATAATTTTTTATCAAGGTAAACTGATTATTGAATACCTAAATTCTTATAAGTTGTAGTTTTGTTTTTGCCAGCTATCTTCCAGAAGAGATGAGGAACCCCACCTCTTTTAAAAGTTAGTGTCTCACACAATACATTCTTTGATACAAATATTTTTATCCTTTGTTTTAAAGATCAACACTTCTTGCAAACAAGGATGCTTCAACACCCACAACACCGTCAACAACTGTAGGATATGCTGTAAGTTTCTCATTCGGGATATTTATCGCTCTAACATATTAAATGTTCATATGTCAAATTTAGGGCCACCATTTTTGTATATGTGATTTGTAGATGTGACTGTAGGAAAAAAGAACTTATGTAAAAAATACTGTGTATCCGGCCGCAACGCGGCGAGTACTTTTCTAGTTATCTATCTATATATTAATAAACCAAGCTAATGAATAGTGTTTGGTTTATTGCACTATTTATTGGCTGCCACGTGGCAACTTTTTTATTATTTTTTTCTGGTATGGTCATGTTCAGTATCGGTATATAAAGATAAAAACCGGCACCAGCCTGTATAGAAAACGACAAATATCCGTACTGAATTATCTATATATTAATAAACCAAGCTAATGAATAGTGTTTGGTTTATTGCACTATTCATTGGCTGCAACATGACAACTTTTTATTATTTTTCTGGTACGGTCCTGTTCGGTATCGATACATAAAGTTAAAAATCGGCACTAGCCTGTACAGAAAACGAAAAATATCTGTACTGAATTGATGTTGAAATTTCTTTTAGTTCGAGAAATTCGGTACTGCCAACCGATACCATTTGCCCCCTGATCACGGGTACCATACGAACGGTATCGTACAACATTTTTTGTTGATTTTCTTCAACTTTTAATGATTTTTTTTTTCAGTTTTAGGGTGGGGATGAGCTCGGTGCCAACTGATACCGGATCGGTACTAGTACCGAAAATACCGATTATGGTCCCGGTATATGAAGGTAAAAACCGGTAGCGAGCCAGTACCAGGAACGCCAAAAGTCGGTACCGAATTGGTACTTAAGATCTTTCGATTTGGGAAATTCGGTACCGGTACCCTGTACCATTTTCTTATCTCTAACCACAGGTTTCATACGAACAAAATCATTACTGTAAGGACCTTCAAAAATGTCCCAAAACGACCCATAAGTGAAAACCCGGACCCCTGAAACCCTACTGTGCATGAAAAACCAAGAAATCAAGAATATTGGTCTTCAGGCGGGCCGCGTAAAGGATAAGCAGACCCTTACGCGGGCCGCGTCAACTTGTGTTTGACCGGATAAGCGTTCCCAGGCCACGTGGCAGCACTACTGATGACACGCTAGCCCTAGTCTACGACTAGGGTTCCTCGCGGGCCGCGTAAAGATTAAGAGGGGGCTTACGCGGGCCGCGTAAACCCCAAAAATCAGCTATAAATAGCATTGGCCATGAGCAGTTCACTGGTGTCGAAAACAATTCTCAAAAATGAAGCTATACTGCTCAATTTCGAAAATTAAGATATTAAGGCGCTGCTACGATACAGGGTATTAACTCGATCGCTGCTACGATTCAGTGTTCGATCGATTGAAACTATCCGATGGATGTTTAAGTGCTGCCCAAATTAGGGCTATACTTTGTCATTCGTCGTGAATTCGATGGATGTTTAAGTATTGCATTTTGTCATTCGTTGTGAGGGTTTTAATCTCGTGAGTTATCGTAAATGCTGTATTAGTTACTGACCTAGTCCGTGTGCATTGTTATTTAAATTAGGTTACAAGGCTAATCAGTAGCCTAAACTCTGCCCGTTTAAATCTGCCATGTGAGTCATTCTCTTTTATCAAAAGTATTTTACAATACTCCAATTATTTTCAAAGGTTATAATTACATGGATTAAGTCGTGGTTATCTTGAATCACTGGCTAGTGGGGTATTGTGCACAATACTAATTTCTCACGCTAATAAATCCTAACAGTGATAATCATCACTACTTGGGTGAAAGGACCCAATAGTGGTATGACCATCGTCACCAGGAGGTGACACGGCGCCAGATAAAAATAAGATAGAAGCCATTGTAATCGCTCTTATGCTGTAATTTATAACTATGTGTCGTTTTATCAAATTTGAATGACTCGCCAGTATTTCCCCGCTGATAAAATATTTTCAAAACATGTTTCAGGTGACTACTGTGAACCAAGGAAAAGTGCTACGGAGCACTAACAAAGTTGAAGTACTGGCTCAGTTAAACAAATAAACATGTTTTGTAAATCAGGGAATTTCCTTGTGAAATTCCTCTATTGTAAATTACGGGGTTTATCCCGAATTATGAAATAAAATAATCGGGCATTTCAAGTTTTAAAAGATCCTGTAAAATCTTCCGCTGTCAACTCAATTAATAAATACCACGGGTTTCTGTCCCGCGGCTCCTGGACCGGGTCAAACCGGGGCGGGAGCCGTGACAGAAAAATGTGGTATCAGAGCCACTGATTTAAGCCAATTAAGTATTTAGAAATACTTAATTTTTTCCTAATTACCATCTTGTGATTATGTGTTTTGTTAACTGACTACTTGTTAGTTACAGTATGGGTAAGCAAAGAATTTTGGACATCTATCGTCAACTAGATAGTTCACCAAAAGATAAGGGAATCTCATTCCAATCAAATTCCTCAAAATACTCAGCAGATACTGAGGAAGGAATATTTGTTCGTAAGACACAGTTTGAGAAACCACTTACCATTAAGAAAAGAAGTTGGATTATTAGAAAAAGTCAAGAGAAAATAAAGAAGTCACAAACAAAAGAAGTGATAATTAATAAAGAGACTCAAGAAACAGGTGATAACCCACCATGGGAAGATAAATTAGACGAACAATGGGCAAATCTCTATATGTTAGCCACTACAGCAGTAAATGTTAACTTTTAATTAAGTTAAACTGCCAACACCCTGACCCAGTACTAGCACCCATATCACCCATTAGCCAGAAACTTTAAAGAAACTTGCCCAATAGATAAACCACTTAGTAAGAAAAAACAGACTAAAATAAATGATCCCTAGTATATTTTAAATTTCAGTTGTAATTTGTAATAAATATATATAAATATATAAAAATCGCAATATTTTGTTTTAATCAATGTAATTAATACTTAAAATTTTGATTGCCTTTCTGTGATTATTCAATTTACAAAATTTTAACCTAGAATTTTGTGTGTTTCTTCATATTTGCTAAACAACATGAATGAGTTGTCTGAAGCTCTTCAAAATCTCAATCTCTATTATGTTAATGTGGAAGTTTCCAGAGACTTTACCGGTTATTGTGTCGATGTTGAGGAACCTATGGAATTTCAAGCCCAGCCTCCGGAGAAACCCAAGCCAAAGAAGAGAAGAAGAATTGTGGGCTGGAGGCGTGTGCGTAGGAGGAAACCAGTGACACGGAAGGTTATGAAGACGGAGGGTCTCAAACATAAAGGCAAAGGAATAGAGATTGGGGAAAGTTCTAGGCAAGACTAGGAAATGTCATCCTGGGAGGAGCTGGATCATAAACTGGCACTTAGTGACCTCATCGGACCACCCGGTGAAAACCTTTTTAATTACCAAGCGGAAGCACAACTTCCAGTTAATCTAGAACCTGATATCCCAGATCCTATTATCCACTCCCAACCTTAACCAGCAGAACTAGAAGAATGGTGGACCACTGACGGGCAGTTCCAGAATCTCTTAAATAACCCTTATACCTTTTTCCCTCAGTTTGACCCAGAGCCTGCACCAAACCCACCGATGAGCAATGAGAACTTGGCCGAACTCCGCCATTTTGGCGAGGAGCTGATGGATGCAGGGAATCGAATCCGGGAGGTGGGAGAACAGATCTCCTGGAAATACGATGAGAGGGAACGTCGTTTCTAAAATGCCAGCTGACGGGGATGGTGTGACTATGGTTGTAGGAATATATGTTTAATAATAATATAATAATAAAATATAAATCATGTGAAATAACTTAAAAATAAAACTTTTGTAAGATAACCAGTTTGTACGGATGCCTATTATAATATATAAAATATCGAACGTCGTAAAATCGACAATTTTGTCTATACGTGTTAATTATTTTCTGCTAATGACTCATATATATTAATTACCAGATGACACACGCTGGTAATGAACAAGTTAACGAGGGTAACCAATCCGAACAAAACCATGAAGATCAATTTCTAAATAGGCAAGATATCGAGAATATCGTTGCTCAGGGAATAGCCAATGCTATTCCAGCAATCCTTGCTGCTGCTCGGAATCCAGTTGAACCTCAACAAATTATTCCTAGCAAACGTACACACGGTGACAATTTCAGTAATAGTGTAAACGGAGGCGGCAACCATACTAATAACGAAAACGATGGAATACAAGCCCCACTCCTTAAGAAAGTGAAAACTGCAACGACTGGTTGCACTTATAAGGAGTTTCTTGCCTGTAAACCGGTGGAATTTGCAGGCAACGAAGGGGCGACTGCTGCACTGCGTTGGTTAGAGAAAACCGAGGCAGTGATTAAAATAAGTAAATGTGCTGAGGAAGACAAGGTCATGTATGCGTCGAATCTTTTTAAAGAAGGGGCACTAGAATGGTGGAATATGATACTACAAGCTAAAGGAAGTGGCGTGGCCTATGCCATGAGTTGGGAAGAATTTAAGCGGCTAGTGGAGAGAAAATTCTGTCCCGAATATGAGAAAGAACAAATGGCGAATAAATTTCTGAACCACCGGATGGTGGATGTAGATTGTCGAGGGTATACTTCGACATTCTTCGAATATGCTAGAGTGGTACCAACCCTGGCTTCGCCAGAGCCGGTACTTATTTCTCGCTATATTTGGAGATTGACTGGCGAAATCCGTGATATCGTTAAAGCTGCGAGACCTCGCACAATTGACGATGCAGTGGAATTAGCCAACACTTTGACTGACGGACTAGTGCGTACGCGAGAAGAAAATAGAAAGAAGGAAGTGGCCCAAAAGATTACCCAGGGATTCCGTATGGGTAACCGTAGTAATTTCAAGAAAAAGGGAACTGGGCAATCTTCCACTGTTCCATTTTGCAATACCTGCAAAAGAAAGCATTTTGGAAGATGCAAAGGGTATTGCAATTTCTGCAAAATCCCGGGGCACCAAGAAGAGGATTGCAGGAAGAAGAAAGCAACAATCTGCTACAACTGTGGAGAAGCTGGACATTTTAGGCCAGACTGCCCGAAATGGTCAAACCAGCAGATAACAAGGCTAAACCTGCAGAAGGAACTACCAAGAGAAACGCAAGAGCCTTCCAGTTGACTACTCAGGAAGCCGAGCTAATCCCTGACGTGATAGCTGGTACGTTCCTAGTTCACAACGTTTATGCAAAAGTATTGTTCGACTCTGGTGCAAACCAAAGTTTTATAAATACTTCATTCTGCCAAGCTCTTAACATACCCTTAACCAACCTTAGGCAGATTTTTACAGTCAAAACGGCTGATGGGAATTCTGTTAACATAGATAAGGTTTTGCAAGAAGGAAAGATAGAACTCTTAGGCTATAAATTCTCTGCAAACCTGTTACCTATGAATTTAGCCGGATTCGATATAGTATTAGGAATGGATTGGTTAGTAGCCAACCATGCTCGAATTCTCTGTGATAAAAACTCCATAGAAATTCATACGCCCACAGGAGAATTAGTGGTGATTACAGGAGATATGCCACGTAAGCCAATGAAATTCATTTCAGTAATGAAGTTGGCCAGTTATTCAAGGAAACAAGAAGTGGTGTATATGATTTCAGTAATCATTAACACAAAAGGTAAATGACTTAAGGAAATTCCAGTAGTATCAGAATACTCGGATGTATTCCCAGAAGAACTACCGGGATTACCACCCAATAGGGAAGTAGAATTTAGAATTCATCTAATTCCTGGAACTACACCGATAGCCAAGGCACCTTATCGGTTAGCACCCACCGAAATGCTAGAATTGAAAAAGCAATTAGATGAATTATTAAGTAAAGGATTCATACAACCTAGTTCATCCCCTTGGGGAGCTCCAGTGTTGTTTGTGAAAAAGAAGGATGGTTCGATGCGAATGTGTATCGATTATAGGGAATTGAATAAGGTTACAATTAAGAATCGATACCCATTACCTAGGATTGATGATCTCTTTGATCAACTTCAGGAAGCTAGATATTTTTCTAAGATAGATTTACGCTCCGGATATCATCAATTGAAAGTACAAGAAGAGGACATACCTAAAACTGCTTTCAGAACTAGGTATGGTCATTACGAGTTTACAGTCATGCCCTTCGGACTGACAAATGCTCCTGCAGCATTTATGGACATGATGAATAGGATCTGTAAACCGTACTTGGATAAATTTGTAATTGTCTTCATCGACGATATACTCATTTATTCCAAAAGTCAGGACGAACATTGTGAGCATCTGCATGCACTCTTAACTTTGTTAAGAAAGGAAAAGCTTTACGCCAAATTCTCGAAGTGTGAATTTTGGCTACAGGAGGTGCAATTTTTAGGACACATGGTGAATCACGAAGGTATTCACGTAGATCCCTCTAAAATAGAAGCAATCACCAAATGGAAAGTCCCACAATCAGCTATGGAAATTAGAAGCTTTCTAGGGTTAGCTGGATACTATAGACGATTTATTAAGGATTTTTCCAAGATAGCCGTACCGTTAACTAAGTTAACCTGTAAAGCAGTGAAGTTTGAATGGGGACCTAGGCAAGAGGAAGCTTTTAGGATTTTAAAACAAAGGTTAACAAACGCTCCAATTCTCGCCTTACCCGAAGGAACCGAAGATTTTGAAGTTTATTATGATGCTTCTAAGCTAGGCTTAGGATGTGTGTTAATGCAACGCAAGAAGGTAATTGCGTATGCCTCAAGGAAATTGAAAATGCACGAAGAAAACTATACGACTCATGACTTAGAATTAGGAGCCATAATTTTTGCCCTTAAAATTTGGAGACACTATTTGTATGGAAGTAAGTTTACTGTCTATACAGATCATAAGAGCTTAAGATATATATTTGGGCAAAAAGATTTGAATATGAGGCAAAGAAGATGGATGGAAATTCTAAGTGACTACGACTGTGATATTCAATATCACGTAGGAAAAGCAAATGTAGTTGCTGATGCTTTAAGTCGAAAGTATCATGAGAAACAACGACGAGTCCGTGCTCTTAGATTAAATCTACAGTTAGATTTAATAGAACAACTGAAAAACATTCAAGAAACAACAATCAAGGATGACGCTGAAGGAATGAAGGGAAGGATAAAGGAATTAGAACAAGGAAGTGATGGGATTTGGAGATTCCACAAGAAAAGGATTTGGGTACCTAAGCAAGGAGAATTAAGAAATAAGATTTTAGAGGAAGCCCATAAATCTAGGTATACCATGCATCCTGGTAACAATAAGATGTACCAAGATTTAAGGAATAACTTCTGGTGGATAGGAATGAAAAAGGACATAGCTAGATATGTTTCTAAGTGTCTTACTTGTTCACAAGTTAAGGCAGAACACCAGAAACCTTCAGGATTACTACAACAATTAGAAATGCCGGTATGGAAATGGGAACTCATAACAATGGATTTTGTTACTAAGTTGCCCAAAACCAGAAAAGGTAATGATGCGATTTGGGTAATTGTGGATCGATTAACCAAATCAGCTCATTTTCTACCCATGAAAGAAACCTTTAGCATGGAAAGGTTAGCCAAGTTGTATGTAGATGAAGTAGTATCCTTACATGGAGTCCCACTCTCCATTGTATCGGATAGGGATAGTCGTTTCACTTCGCATTTCTGGACAAGTTTCCAAGAAGCCATGGGGACCCGACTAAATCTAAGTACTGCATATCATCCTCAAACAGACAGACAAAGTGAAAGGACGATCCAAACCCTGGAGGACATGCTTAGGGCATGTGTGATAGATTTTGGTGGAAATTGGGATGACCACCTACCCTTAATTGAATTCTCCTATAATAATAGTTATCATTCAAGCATTAAAGCTGCCCCATTTGAAGCACTGTATGGACGCAAGTGTAGAACTCCAGTTTGTTGGGCAGAAATAGGAGAAAGCCAATTATCAGGACCTGAAATTGTGCAAGAAACTACCGACAAGATCACTCAAATCAAGGAAAGATTAAAGACGGCTCGCGATCGCCAGAAGAGTTATGCAGACAATAGGCGTAAGCCGTTGGAATTTCAAGTCGGAGACAAGGTTCTCTTAAAAGTTTCTCCTTGGAAAGGAGTAGTTCGGTTCGGTAAGAAAGGAAAGCTGAGTCCAAGGTACGTAGGACCATTCCCAGTAGTCCAACGAGTAGGACCAGTTGCTTATCGCTTACAACAACCAGAGGAGCTAGCTGGAGTACATGACGTATTTCATATATCCAATCTCAAGAAATGTCTATCTGACGAATCTCTGGTAGTACCTCTTCAAGATATAGAGGTAAATGAAAAGTTAAAATTTGTTGAGAAGCCACTACAAATAGAAGACAGAAAAATCAAGTTTCTCAAGCACAAGCGACTAGTGCTGGTCAAAGTTAAGTGGGAATCAAAAAGAGGACCCGAATATACCTGGGAGCTGGAATCGGAGATGAAGCGAAAGTATCCTCACTTATTTCAGTAAATCTCGAGGACGAGATTTTAAATAAGGTGGGGAGGATGTAAGGACCTTCAAAAAAGTCCCAAAACGACCCATAAGTGAAAACCCGGACCCCTGAAACCCTACCGTGCATGAAAAACCAAGAAATCAAGAATATTGGTCTTCAGGCGGGCCGCGTAAAGGATAAGCAGACCCTTACGCGGGCCGCGTCAACTTGTGATTGACCGGATAAGCGTTCCCAGGCCACGTGGCATACACGTGGCAGCACTACTGATGACACGCTAGCCCTAGTCTACGACCAGGGTTCCTCGCGGGCCGCGTAAAGATTAAGAGGGAGCTTACGCGGGCCGCGTAAACCCCAAAAATCAGCTATAAATAGCATTGGCGATGAGCAGTTCACTGGTGTCGAAAACAATTCTCAAAAACGAAGCTATACTGCTCAATTTCGAAAACTAAGATATTAAGGCGCTGCTACGATACAGGGTATTAACTCGATCGCTGCTACGATTCAATGTCCGATCGATTGAAACTATCCGATGGATGTTTAAGTGCTGCCCAAATTAGGGCTATACTTTGTCATTCGTCATGAATTCGATGGATGTTTAAGTATTGCATTTTGTCATTCGTTGTGAGGGTTTTAATCTCGTGAGTTATCGTAAATGCTGTATTAGTTACTGACCTAGTTCGTGTGCATTGTTATTTAAATTAGGTTACAAGGCTAATCAGTAGCCTAAACTCTGCCCGTTTAAATCTGCAATGTGAGTCATTCTCTTTTATCAAAAGTAATTTACAATACTCCAATTATTTTCAAAGGTTATAATTACAGGGATTAAGTCGTGGTTATCTTGAATCACTGGCTAGTGGGGTATTGTGCACATTACTAATTTCTCACGGTTAGGCTAATAAATCCTAACAGTGATAATCATCACTACTTGGGTGAAAGGACCCAATAGTGGTATGACCATCGTCACCAGGAGGTGACACGGCGCCAGATAAAAATAAGATAGAAGCCATTGTAATCGCTCTTATGCTGTAATTTATAACTATGTGTCGTTTTATCAAATTTGAATGACTCGCCAGTATTTCCCCGCTGATAAAATATTTTCAAAACATGTTTCAGGTGACTACTGTGAACCAAGGAAAAGTGCTACAGAGCACTAACAAAGTTGAAGTAGTGGCTCAGTTAAACAAATAAACATGTTTTGTAAATCAGGAAATTTCCTTGTGAAATTCCTCTATTGTAAATTACGGGGTTTATCCCGAATTATGAAATAAAATAATCGGGCATTTCAAGTTTTAAAAGATCCTGTAAAATCTTCCGCTGTCAACTCAATTAATAAATACCACGGGTTTCTGTCCCGCGGCTCCTGGACCGGGTCAAACCGGGGCGGGGGCCGTGACAGAAAAATGTGGTATCAGAGCCACTGATTTAAGCCAATTAAGTATTTAGAAATACTTAATTTTTTCCTAATTACCATCTTGTGATTATGTGTTTTGTTAACTGACTACTTGTTAGTTACAGTATGGGTAAGCAAAGAATTTTGGACATCTATCGTCAACTAGATAGTTCACCAAAAGATAAGGGAATCTCATTCCAATCAAATTCCTCAAAATACTCAGCAGATACTGAGGAAGGAATATTTGTTCGTAAGGCACAGTTTGAGAAACCACTTACCATTAAGAAAAGAAGTTGGATTATTAGGAAAAGTCAAGAGAAAATAAAGAAGTCACAAACAAAAGAAGTGATAATTAATAAAGAGACTCAAGAAACAGGTGATAACCCATTGTTCATCTTATATTAGTGGTTAAAAGAAGATTCATGTTGATTATTATGAAGAACACTAATAAACTTGAAGATGAATCATGAACATAAGCATAAAGCTATAAGAAATCTTAAAGAAATCATGTTGTTTAGTGTTGTTTTGCTTCTTGATGATTGATTATTTGTGTTTATGATGTTAGACATCATATGAAACCTACTAGATTATGATTTAACACATGATCTAGTAAGTTAAGGTGGTGATCTTGTGAAAGACCAAGATCATCATGCTTTATGTTTTCATGAACTTGAAAAATGAAAATGATTTTGTGAATAATGAAGCATATAACATGTTTACTAGACATAAAGGTGGATGATTACAAAAATAGTTTTCCAAAGAAACCAAGTTAAATCACAAGATTTACAAAAACATTGTTTTTAAAGAAAACTAACCATGTTTCTAGTGGTGAAACAAGTATAAGAATACATTGTTTACAAGAAAAATTCAAGAGAATGATTTTTGGAAAAATCATCTAGTAAGTTGTTAACACCTAAATCCTTTAAGAATGAGATTTTTAAAGAAGTAAACACACTTTAAAGGGTAACTAAACCTACTAAAAACATTACCAAGTTACTACAAGTTTTTATGAAAGTTCAAGTTCATGATTACTATGTAAATAGCATTGTTTTAGCACTTGGTAAGTGTAGATTGATTGTTGATTGTTTGTGATGATTTTTGAAAAGAAAATGATATGCTTTGATAGCATGGACACCTCCATTTTTAGGGGAAACTATGGCAAAATTTTCTAAAAATATAAACACTTAGAAAATATTTTCTAACAAATATTTACAAGTATGTTTAAACTATGGTTTTCAATATAAACTTTGCCATAGATTTTGTTACAAAACTACAAGTATTGGAGGTTGGTTTTTTTACAAATAAAAATGGATAAATATGTATTTAGAATATATATTTACATTAAAGACATGATGTGTGTGAATACTTGTATACCTTGTGTATTAACTATATTATTTTAGGATAAAATAATATGACTTAACAAATACCAAGAAATTACAATCCAAAATATTACCGGAAATCTCATGGAATAAATATACAAGTTACACACATAATATTGTGAAACCGCACAAGAATGTAACTTACAAAATATTCCGGAAAGTACATTTATGAGCATACTTTTGGTAAATATTATTTTGGATACAAAAGAAATGAAAATATGATTTTTAGTATTATTACAAAGTTATATCATATTTTTGACAAGAAGAAAATATATTATTTTTGGGAAGTAAAAATATATTTTCTTGGAATTTTTAGAAGATATATGATTTTTGGGAAAAATATATATATTTTCTTGTATAAACTTGGAATACATTATGTTGGATAAAGATAAGTTTATATATATTTTCTAAGTGAGACTTGAAAATATATTGTTTTGGAAATATATTGGATACTTATTAAAGAGAATACGACGCCAATACATGGCAAGTTATACAAATGCAAGGATACGAAAATACATGTATAAGATACCCCCATCCTTGGGAAGGAAATACGAATACAAATACTTGAGAGGTATTATTACAAAATATTGTTTAACAATTATTCCAAAATTTAAAAATATAATTTAAGGTTAAAATAATTATTATTTTAACAAATAATTATAACTTGGAATAATATCAGAAACGTAACTAAAAAACGTAAATACTAAGACGAGGCACGACCCGTTCGTCTAATAGACGTTAGAACATTGTAGGTAGTCGTGTTTGCTGAGGAAATTTGAGTTACGAGTACCGAAGACGCAAAACTGTGAGTTCATGTCCCCCTTTTCTCTTACTGTTTTCAGTTTTATAACTTCGGGGGTGAAATACATGTTACATACTGCTTACAAACAATTACCATGGTACGATTAGCTGAGGAAAGGTACTGCTAGATCACGTGAATGGGTAGGCCATTAGCTTTAGAGCATTAATCCTTGTATAAGGACCGAGGGGCATGAGTGATAGATCTATTGGGTGTTGCGAGCCCCACCCATGGGCCTGCGAGTTGGCCGCATGTGGTGACTATGTCGTTCCGCCGGAGGGGCCGGTTCGAAATACGCATACAGGTTTGAGTGCTTCCTATGCCATGTCACTTACATTAATGTATTAGCTACACATTAATTGATCTGTTTTTCCTTGTTGCTTCATACCAGTTTACAAGTACATACATACTTACAAAGGTTTTCAAGAATGATTCATGCACACATACTAAACACATGAACTCGCTCAACTTTTTGTTGATGTTTTCAAACTACATGTATTTCAGGGAAATATTAAGTGGATCTGGCGGGCGTTGAAAGTTTTATGCTGCGATAGGAATAAAGTTGTCATCCATGGTCTTTGGGTTTGGTCAGTGTGTCTTACTCCTGGACGAGACACGTCTTCCAAACCTTAGTTACATCTAATATCTTTTGACGAGTCCTTAGTGAGCTCATAAACAATTTGTAAGGTTTGTAAAACTTGAATTTGAAGTCTATGTTTTAAACAATGTTGTTATGTTTTAAACTCACTTAATGGATGACAAATCTATGGTTTTATCATATAGTTGTTGTTATGATTGAATGCAATGGTATTAAGAAAGTCACACCATAATCACGCTTCCGTAAAAGTCAGGGTGTGACAAATTCCATTTTAACTATTAAAATGAGATTTACATGTGATTAGCATACCAAACCTTTTTCTACTGACTTGATATGAAAAATAAAATATTTTAAGCATTCAAGGCTGTTCAAAATCTCATAATCACATAAACATCTTCAATATCGTCAATTAGCGACTTTTACGCTAATTAGGTGCATAGTATGGTTTAAAACCATAATTAGCACATAAGACTTGTTACCTACTGAATTTTTAAATAAATTTTAGTATTATTACAGTAGGTAAAAGTCATGAACTCAGATTTCCAAAAATGTCCTTAAAAGCATATGTGAAATGACCAAAATACCCCTTCGGGCCATAGTTTGGCCATAAATGGTAAACCTCACATATGAATGACATCTTACTGTTATAACAACATAAAATAAATATTTTTACAGATTACTTAAGACCAGAATATCAGTTTACTATAAAACCTCTTTTTTAAATGTAAAAATTACCAAAATGCCCCTACGGGACTTAAATTGGTTTTGAATACTTTTTGGGCATATATGTTAACATCCTACTGATGTATTAACATATTTTAAGCATAATAACATATGAGACCTGTATATAATTCATTTGGTTACCCGTTATGCATTTTTATGCGTTCGGTACAGTTTATGTAACTAGTTTACATAAATTAGCCGAAATGGGTTTAACCTTATCATTAAATCTTCAAAATCCAGAATGTGTTTAGTTTACCCATATTATACAAGTATCCAAACTTGTCGGGTCTAAACCACATTCTATTCCGGTCTCCGCTCAATCTAGCGTTTCGAACAGTAAAGTATCTTTTAAACTAACCGGTCTAAGTCTTTGACTTAAATAAAGACCCGTTAGTATCCTAATAGGTTAATAAACCTTCCATACAGATTGAGTAGCTTTGGTAGAAGGTATTTTCATAAGGCTTTAGGAAATATACGGCTGAGTTACTTCTTACACATCTAGCTCAGGCAAATATTTTCAACTTATTTTCCCTTATACGGGCTTGGGATACGGTATTATAATAATACCGCTTGGTCGGGTATGAAATAATTTAATCGGATTGTGATTAATAAATTTGCATAACCCGTTTTAATCTGTTTTGTTTGATAACATAAACATTGGGGGTTAATACGACCGTGTCCTGGATATCCTCGGCTCATTTCATTTGAAAATGGCCACGACCTATGCACGGGGTGTAGGCATACACCTGACAGATGCAAATGCTAAATAACCCACATGTTGGGGATAACTCCTTTGTGGGTTTTATAGTGGTGAGTTGGTTAATCATGACTGGCTTCCAAATCGGCCCCATATGTATGACAAACATGTAAAACTGTATACAAGATTTTATTAAAGATTGTCCTAAGTTATAAATGGTTTGTGCTTTGTGCACTTAAATCAATTTTCATAAATGTTTTCAAATGAGTCAGTTAATTGTATCTATCAGTGAAAACTGACGTATTTTCCAAAGACTAAGTGACAGGTACCTCACGAAATTAGGCTGGAGCTACTTGGTGTCAAATAAGAGGATTTTGCAAATCCTTAGATGCCTGAAGTCTGTTATTTCAGTTTCTTGTATGTTGTTTTTATGATCCGCCTGTGGATCTCTATTACAACCAATCTGTATATTCTTTTATTTGGACACTCGGACACTATGGTTTGTAATAGTAAATATATATACCAAGCCTTCCGTTGTGCTATTATATTGTGTGTATTGACTATGATGATATCAACTACGTCACGATACTCTATGTGGAAATATCTGGGTGTGACAGGTTGGTATCAGAGCCAACATTGAGTGAATTAAACACTAGCCTTTTGTGTTTAATCTCAATGACACAATAAGCACATTCCTTAGACTTCCGAGTCTAGGCAAATGACCTAGGATTATTCTTATTTTTCCTTTTGTCGTTTATATTTTATTTTACTTGTTTTGACAGGTTTACTAATCAAAATGTCGCCAAGACTTAGAGGCCGTGGAGGAAAAGGTCCTATGAGGGGAGGACCATCGGGACAAGTTGGACCCTCACATCGACGTACACCATCGGCGTCATTTAGTACCTCCGATTCAAATGATGATTGGAGGTAATCTTTACAACCCGTGAGGCGATCTGTCTCGCTAAGTACATCACCTTCTTTTCACCCTTCCTTTGGGCCGCCTATACAAGACGAGCCCCAACATTCTCACCATTCTTATTCTCACCATTCACATCATTCACATCACTCTTTACACTCTCATTCTTTTCACCATTCTGGTTCTCACCAATCATATTCTCCGGGCCAATTTAACCCCAACGATTATGTCAATGAACCATTAGGTTATAACCCGCTAGGGCCCGAGGACCACTTCTCGCAAGATATGGAGATGGACGATGATCCAGATCCAGAGTTGCCACCAACAGGGACACCAACACATCCCATCAGTATCTCCAGCGGTTCTTCTTATGTTGGACCGCCATACGAAGGTCCTGATTCGTGGGCCGAAAGGTGGAGCAAGTACAACTGGGAATACACCCCTTCTTTTCATAACTCTCCACCACAACCTCCAATGGAAGAACCATACTTCCATGCGGTAACTCCACTGCCACTACCAATTGAGGAACCACCTCAACAACCACCACAACCACCTCCCAAGCCACCAAGGCGGAGGAGGAATGCACGGATGTCCGTGCGAGGGGGACCGAGATTCAGTTCCCCACAAGCTTCAAGCACTCACCCTCCGATCCACGAAGATCCACAAATGGGTGGACCTTCTCACGCGGTGCCGGAAAATGATCCCCCGCAGGCTTCTTATGCACCACCGCCACCGCCAATGGGTTATGAAAACCCGATACCTACTTACCCAGGTTCGTCTGGGTACAACCCTTTTGAATATCAAGCTCTTGCCCAAGATCCATATCTTGAGGCAGTTCAATTTAATGCCCTCTACCCGTCACCATTTCCTCCAGCATACCCAACTGGGTATCCAATGCAAGGGTATCAATACCCACCTTATCAACAACAACCTCCACCTCAGCAACTGCAGACACAACAAATCCTACAGAGGTTGGATCAGGTTGAGCAAAAAGCGGAGGAACGCGATAGAAAGCACAATAAATTTCTTAAAGGTCTCGCGAATTTCATAAAGGGCAAGAAGAAGTAGAAGTTTATTTTATCTTATTTTGTATTGTAATTTCAATCAAGTCCCTGTGTGAACATTTCATTTCTGTACTCAGTCCCTGCGTGGACTTGTTTATTTTCTTTAGTCCCTGCGTGGACAGTGTGTTTATTTTAAGACCCGTTTAGGGCATTTCTTGTAATCATCTAGTATTTTAATGGAATTTCTTTTGAGATTTTTATATGTCTATTTTATTACATAATCATGTAATTATCATTTCAATTTTAAATTGATCTGCCACTGAAATTTCAAAAGAAGTTCTTAAAGGTATAACCTAGCCAAAATATTAATGGCTATGATGGTATAACCTTTTTAAGACAATAATTCCCTGTTAACATCTGAAAACATATTAACATTCCTGGCTGTGTGACTTGAGAGACCACACTAGCTTCCAAAAGTACTTGGATTTTTCTTCCAAGTCACATTCATGGCCAATATGATCAATATAAATCATGGCTATTAAACATCAAATATGATGTATACATCAAAACATCCATTTGAGATGTATGCCTACGGGCGAAGATGTAATCATGACAATGATAGCTTATTTTAAAAACTTCTTGTCCAAAAGGCAAAGAACTATGTTCGACCCTTGAAATCACCAATCCAAGAGATCATTGATGATACTTGAATTGTCCTTGCGACAAGGCCTTGTGTGCCATTTAAATGTCCTTCGAGACGAGCCTTTGTGCCATATGAAAATGTCTTTATGACATTGTGTCACACCCCGATATTTCCACGTATTACCGGTGGGCCCGGTGGGGAGTATCGTGACGTAGTTGATATCATCATAGTCAAATAATCACAGTTCAATGCACAGCAGAAGTCTAAAGTAAATATATTACAAACCGATTCAAAAGTAGCATCAAACATTACAAACGGATTGTAAGATGGATCCACAGGCGGATCAAAACAAAGGACATATTGTTCAACAGATTTTAAAGTGATAAAGCTCGCATAACTCTTTATTTAATTCACCCAGGAGTAGCCGGCCTATTTCGCCTAGTACCTGCACTTAACCTTTTGGAAAATACGTCAGTTTACACTGGTAAATACAATTAACCAACTCTTTTAAAAATGTTTTAAGAAAATTTATTTAAATGCACAAGGCACAAATAATCTTTTATAACTTGGGACAATTATTGTAACACCTCGAAAATTCACGTCCTATAATGTGTAGACACGTGTCAAATGTTTAAACGTGTGAAAGAAATATTATAGAAGGACTAAAGTTGACAAACATGGAAAGTATGTGAAAATACGTATTCTAAGTGTCAACTGTGAATAAATACAATGTACATTAACCCTACATGATGCTCATACCTTCAAACGAATAAATCATGGATCATACGAAGCTAAAAGTGAGAGATTTCAAACTACAGGGACTAAATGTGTCAACATGTTCAATTTATACCTCTGAGTGACATTTTGACAAACCCGAAGCTTTGTAAATATTAATTACGCTCACTAGAATGCACGATATAAATTTCGTAAAGTTTCGTTGTCGTATGAGAAAGTTGTGATCAAATTCGTGTGCGAAGTGTTAAAGCGTAAACGTTGAAAGTTAGGACTTTTCGGGTAACAATCAAGTCAACCGGGGACTTAGCAAAGTGGGTATATGTTTTAAAGCCTTTATAGATCAATTATGAGGGTTTACAATACAAGAAACAAGTGCCTAATCGGGTTTTGAAGAGCCAAGGACCAAATCGCAAAAGATCATGAATGCTGATTGCAGCATGCCGTTGCGCCACGCGAGGGTCCCTCGCGCCACGCGAGGGACTCCCAGTTCCGGAAAACGTGGCTGTTGCCTGCCATTGCCTTTGTGCGTGACCTTTACCCGATTTTTCACATCTCCTGACCCCTAAACCGCCCCCTAAGCATCTAGGACACATGTGGGAAGCTTGTGGTGTGTGCTAGACCTTGTTGTCAATACATTGTGGTGAGTAAATCCACTATATAAGGGCCATAGTTGCAAACACTTCATCACATCTTCATCTGCATTCTTGGAGCACTTCTGGAACTCAAAGCCTTCTCTCAAGTGTTCTCTAATCAAGCTTAGGACCTTTGTAAGTTGCCTAACCTTCTCTAATTAATTTTAGCTTAGTTAATTAGCTAAAAGTCAAACCGTCGTAATTACGGTTTGACTTCGAGATTAATGATAAATGGCTCAGGCATATCTCGAATCAAAAGTAGTTATAGGTTGGTATTTATGTGGGTAATAAAACCTCAAAAGGGTTTCTCCTGATCACCACTCTAACCAGGTCAAAAGTCGGGTCAAACTTATATTTAAAAAGTCAACAGGAAGCCTAAAATGCTATTTATGCATAATTAACATTGTAGATCACATACAACCTGTTGGATCATTGTTATAACTTGGTAATAAGTGTAAGAACATGTCTAGACATGTTCAACCCGACAAATTCCTGTAAATACCCGGTTCGGAACCGAAAGTCGCATGGTTTGACTTTCACTTTGACTTTCAGTTCTGACCCGTATAGGCATGTTTTAGAAATGCCTCAGAGCTTTAATTGGACTAGGTTACATGTTAGAATAACCCTCTGTGATTATACACCTTGGTTCATTAGTTATCCAATTAATATGCATTTTTTTCCGTTAATTGCTCATATGTTGACCGTTATGCCCTTATTACCTTAAAACGTGATTTTTGGAAATGTAAAAGAGTAGAAACTTTAATTACTGATATATATACTTGTATGCAAAGTTTGACATCAATTTGATTTGTAGATTCAGAGTTATGCTCATTATCGCAAAATGAATGCTTTATGTTAATAAAACGGCGTAATTAGCGTATAGCCTAGTTAAGCCTACTTTTTGGTATCAAACTTAATACCCACTGATGTAATATATTATTTTGGGATTTTTAAAGATTTTTAATTAATTTTAGGCTGAGCATAACTAGTAGTCGTAGGCTTAATCCGGTAATTGTCGGTTTTGCCCTTACGGGCCATAAAATGGGTTTTTCATATCTAAACGACTCCAAACCTTTTGCTAGTGATCACATACGATAAATAAATTATTTTAAGCCTTCTGGAAATATAAAAATATCAGATTTAAGTATCGAAACCGGAAATGGCCTTTAATCGCCTTATTAAGCGTTTTTAACGCAAGGTATGTATTAAAAGTATATTGGACATACCCGGGTTGATACCTACTGATATATGAGGCAAATTATAATATTTTAACAGTAAGCAAAGGTTGATAAACTCAGGCTTCAGTTTTGAGCTTTTCGGCTTATGTGAAATTACCAAAATACCCCTACGGGGCATAGTTTGGTTAAAAATGATAAGTTTCACATATATGCTTTATCCTACTGATATAACTTAGAAAATTGAGTATATTTGCTGATTACATCAGACCTGTAACTCAGATTGTTACTTAAACTCTTTTATAAACTTTTAAATGACCAAACTACCCCTACGGGGCCTAGTTTGTGTTTAAACACGTTTCGGGCATAATGAAAGACATCTTACTGATGTCACAACATATTTGAGGCATAATTAACTTAGGAAACCTGTATATAGCTCTCATGAATACCCGTCACGCTTATTACGCGTACGGTTCGGTTTATGTAACAAGTTTACATAAATTAGCCGAAACGGGTCAAACCTTAACGGTTTTATCTCAAAATCCAGAATGTGAATAATAAACCCATATTAAACAAGTCTTCAAACTTGTCGGGTCTAAATCACATTCTATCCGGTCTTCGCTTAATCGTGCGTACGTACCGTATCTTTGAAACTAGCCGGTCTAAGCTTAAGCTTAATTAAAGACCCGTTAGGATTCTAATAGGTTATTATAAAACCTTCGTTCCAGATTAGGAGGACCAGTAAAAGCTACGTGCATTTTGCTAATTGTGAATTATACTTTGCTCAGGTAAATACTTTTAACTTATTTTCCCTATACGGGCTTGGGTTACGGTATATAGCATACCGCTTGATCGGGCATCAAATCTCCACCGTTAGGTGGGTAGTTGAATAATTTGATCGGCTCGTTTAAACAGTCTTGTTACTTAAAGCCTTTGGGGGGTTAATGACCATGTCCCGGATATCCTTGGCATCATTTTACGAAATGGCCACGACTTAAGCGCGGGGTGTAGGCGTACACCCGTCAGTGCACAAAAGAACATTGTGGTGTGTCTATTGATCTTTAACCCGGACAAGAACCGGGCTACTGAACGCACAAGGAACATGTAATTCGTTCACAAGATTATAATATTAAATAATTCTCCCAAGTTAAATAAAATGTTTATGCCACGTGCATCCAAACCAATTTCCAATCATTTTCCAAAATGAGTCAGTTGAATGTATTTACCAGTGTAAACTGACGTATTTTCCCAAAAATATTAAATGCAGGTACTAAGCGAAATTGGCTGGGATTTCTCCTTAGCATCATTAGAAGTCTCGCAAGCTTAAGATGCCTAAAGTCTGTTGAACCATTAATACTATTTTTATTTCGATCCGACTGTGGATAAACTTCCGGATATTGTGACTTTGATATTACAATATTAAATTCGGTTGTATCTTATTTTAAAATTGCTTCCGCTGTGCATATTGATATTGTGTTGTTTGACTATTATGTTGCCAACCACGTCACGATACTCCCCCACCGGGCCCACCGGTGACACGTGGAAATCGGGGTGTGACAGGTTGGTATCAGAGCCAACACTGAGTGAATTAAACACTAGCCTTTTGTGTTTAATCTTAGTTACACAATTGCACATATCTAAACCTTCGAGTCTAGACATATAACATAGGACAAATTCCACTTTATTTGGTTTTGTGTTGTCCTTTATTTTATTTATTTCTTGTCGTTATCTTATGCTACTTTGACAGGATTAACAATATGCCTCCAAGATTCTTCCGTAGAAGAGGACGAGGAAAGGGGCCGATCACCGCCCCCAACGACAACGAGGCAGGACCTTCAAATGTTCGAGCTCCGTCTACCACGGAGAGTGACGATCCACGCCAAAACAGAAGAAACCTGTTTGAACCAGCAAGAAGATCGGTATCACATAGCTCTACACCGCCAGTCCAAAACCCGTATGGGCCACAACCGGACTACGAGCCGAACAACCCTCAGCCTTCCTTCATACCATTACAACGATCCCTGTCTCATCATTCTTTCGGGGACCCCACCCCAGTTTTTTGGGGCCGGTTTAATCCGGTAGGCTACGTGCAAGAACCCGTGGGTTTTAACCCACTGGGGCCAGACGATCACTTCTCTGGCGATCACGCGGATGACATGGACGAGGATACTGATCCCGTCGAACCTGCAAGTGGCACTCCAAATCATCCGATCGAGATCTCCGACGGATCGTCTTTCCACGGATCACCCTACGGTGGTCCAGACAGCTTCCAAGCCATGTTCACTCGGCACGAGTGGTATTATACCCCTCCTCACCATTCGTCGCCTCCTCAGCAGCAGCAGCAGCCGCAGCAGCAGCATCATCAAGATTCCTCTGGGGATTCCCGATTTGTGGCAGTTACGCCACCACCTCCGCCGCCACCAGTTCAGCCGGCACCTCCTCAACCGCCAAGGCGTAGGAGAACCGGTGCCCGCATGTCGACACGAGCAGGGGACTTCCATTTCAGTTCCCCACGTCAATCAAGTGGCAGCCACTACCCGCCACATCAGGAGGACCCACCAATGGGTGGACCCTCACAACCAGCGATGCCGCAGCCACCGCCAATGGGTTTTGACAACCCAATCCCAGCGTATACGGGTTCCATGGCATACAACCCGTTCGAGCCGCCGGTCCACAACATCTATGGGTACGTAGAGGCCGACCCTTACTTGGTGGCAGCCAACTACAATGCCCTGCACCCGGAAGGACCATACGGAGCTCCATGGGGAGTTGGGTACCCAACACATGGGTACCAGATACCACCTAGGCCTATAATAAGGACTCAATCGCAGCCGCCTAGATTCTCCCCACCTGAGCATGAAGAACTCCTTCAGAGGATGGATCAGGTTGAAAGGGAAGTGCACAGGGACCGTAGGGAGAGACAGACTTTCTTCCAAGGATTAGCAAGTTTGATCAAAGGGAAGAACAAGAAGGATCACTAAAATCCTTCCAATTGTTGTTGAGCCCCTGCGTGGGCCTGTATTTCCTATATTTGTTTAAGCCCCTGCGTGGGTATGTATGTGTGTTTGTTTTAACCCCTGCGTGGGTCTATTTTCCGTTAACCCCTGCGAGGGTATGATGTTTGCTTAAAGTCCCTGCGTGGACTAGTTGTTTGTTTAAGGTCCCTGCGTGGACTATTATGTTTGTTTTGAAGTCCCTGCGTGGACAAGTATGTTGATTAACCCCTATGTGGGTAATTGTTTGTTGAAAAGACCCGTTTAGGGCAGTATGTAATATTTTGAATAAATTAAATGGAATGTTTGTTTTATAAATTTCATGTTTGCCATTTTGTGCATAAATAAATTATAAATGAAATAAATAAATATCATTCCTTTTGAATTAATCTGCCTATGTAATTATTAATTAAGAATCTTAAAGTGTGAAACCTAGCCTCGGGTAAATTATAAGACCAGGCCAAGATGGTAAGACCTGTTCAAAAGATTCAAATCTAAGTTAACATCTGAAAACATGTTAACACTCCTGGCATAAGTGATTCCTTAAAAATCACACGTCATTGTATATGTATAAGGATTCTTTAGAAGATTCCTAACCCAATTTAATGGTCTCTGAATCAAGGGTTAAAATCATCAATTAAGATGATCATATTTTTACCATACGTGGTAATACGTGCCTACGAGCCCCACTCATTTCCATATGAGCCAAAGGACAGTGGTAGCTATGACTCCCTGCCAAATAAGGGTAATGAACTAGGTTCAAACCTCAAATGCTTTGATTCTCTGAAATCCTAGCATATAATTTATAATTGTCCTTGTGACTAGGCCTATTGTGCCAGTATACCTTAATGTTTTGATTCTCTGAAATCATAGATTAAATTAAAAGTGTCCAAGTGACTAGGCCTTATGTGCCATAAATAAAACTGTTAATGTTTTATAATTAGGATAAATTATTATAGAAATCCTAAATAAATATGATTTATAAATTAACCAAATATGGTCTCTGTTACCATGGTTAAGGAATTGCCATAAAAGACAATTCCATAATAAACTCCCAAATAAACTATTGTCCTTGTTTTCTGCAACAGTTCAATTTAAATGGCTAACTCAGACGAGGTTAATAGCCATCCAGTGGAGGTTAATAATGAAGCCCGAGTTAATCTAACGAGTGCGGAATTGAAAGCGATCATAGACGGCTCTGTTACACAGGCTTTGGAAAGGCAGTATGAAGAGTACAGTGGGACCCGTAGTAGGACCCTATCTACACAGCCTTCCAAGCCACCGTCCAAGAAGAACGAACCGAAGAAAGATGACGATCGACACTCCTCAAACCACAGTGTCCCATCTCAGCGGATCATACTGATTAAAGGACCCCTTGCTAAGGGTTGCTCCTATAAATATTTTGTCTCGTGTAAACCCCGGGATTTCACCGGGGAGAAAGGAGCTGTGGATTGTATGACGTGGTTGGACGAGATGGATACAGTTGTGGACATCAGCGGATGCGCTGAAAAGGATGTGGTCAAGTTCGTGTCGCAATCTTTCAAAGGAGAGGCTCTAACCTGGTGGAGATCACTGATCCAAGCCACTGGGAAAATCCCCTTGTATAGCATGACGTGGGATCAATTTGTCGCCCTAATCAAGGAAAATTACTGCCCTCAGCATGAGGTGGAGAAAATAGAGTCTGATTTTATATCATTGGTGATGACAAACCTCGACTGTCAAGCTTACCTCACGAGCTTTAACACGCTGTCCCGGTTGGTTCCATATCTGGTAACCCCGGAGCCTAAACGAATCGCTCGATTTATCGGTGGTCTAGCCCCGGAAATAAAGGCAAGCGTAAAGGCATCTCGACCGACTACTTTTAGATCGGTAACTGACATATCTCTGTCCCTCACTTTGGATGCGGTCAGGCAACGGTCGCTGAGGAACAAAGATGCCGAAAAGAGGAAGCGTGAAGACGATAACTCAAAGAGGTCGAGCAAGAAGCACCGTGGGAACGGTGATAGCAAGAAGGGGTCTGAGTCAAGAAGTGATGGGCACCGGTCTGGTGAGAAGCCTAAGTGCAATATTTGCAAGAAACAGCACTTTGGAAAGTGCAGACTCGGATCGAACTCAAATAATGAGTCAAAATCTTTTGCTTGTGGGTTGTGCAAGTCCAGGGAACACAAAACCTTGGATTGCAAGAAGATAAAAGACGCAACGTGCTACCGTTGCAATGAAAAGGGGCACATTAAGACTAACTGCCCGAAATACAACAAGAAGCCTGAAGAGGCCAAGAAGACTAATGCTAGAGTCTTCAGAATGGACGCAAAAGAAGCGGTTCTAGACGACAACGTTATTACAGGTACTTTCCTTGTAAATGACGTATATGCTAGAGTACTTTTTGATTCTGGCGCTGATAAGTCGTTTGTAGACAATAAGTTTTGTGAATTGTTGAAATTACCTGTCAAAACCCTAAAAGTGAACTATGAGGTGGAGTTAGCAGATGGCACCCTAGAAACCGTCTCCACTGTGTTAGATGGATGTGTTATATCCATTAAGAACCATTCTTTTCCTCTGTCTCTACTTCCCTTTAAGTTGGCTGGTTTTGACATAGTTCTGGGTATGGACTGGTTATCTCATAACCAGGCCCAAATAGTCTGTAACAAGAAACAAGTGGTAATAAAGACTCCGTCTGGTGAATCACTTACCATTCGGGGAGATACCCAGTATGGGCTACCTGAGCAAGTGACTATGCTCAAGGCTTCCAAGTGTTTGAAGAAGGGGTGTGTCATCTACATGGCGCAAGTGATTATTGATGAGCCTAAACCAAAGATAGAAGACATCCCTGTCATTTCTGAATACCCAGAAGTGTTTCCTGAAGATCTACCTGGTTTACCACCAGATAGACAAGTGGAATTCAGAATCGATATCATCCCCGGAGCAGCACCAGTTGCTAGAGCACCATACAGATTGGCACCCACAGAAATGAAGGAGTTGAGGACGCAGCTAGATGAATTGCTGGCTAAAGGTTTCATTAGACCTAGTTCATCTCCTTGGGGAGCGCCAATCTTGTTTGTCAAGAAGAAAGATGGATCGATGCGCCTGTGCATCGACTATCGCGAGCTTAATAAAGTCACGATCAAGAATAGGTATCCTTTGCCCAGGATCGACGATTTGTTCGATCAGCTTCAAGGGGAAAGTTACTTCTCGAAGATCGATTTGAGGTCAGGCTACTATCAGTTAAAGGTTAAAGATGAAGACGTTCACAAGACTGCATTTAGGACTCGTTACGGTCACTACGAGTTCCTGGTGATGCCTTTTGGGCTCACTAATGCACCGGCCGCGTTCATGGATCTCATGAATCGCGTCTGCAAGCCTTACTTGGATAAATTCGTCATCGTTTTCATCGACGACATTCTCATTTATTCTAAGAATCAAGCTGACCATGAGAAACACCTTCGTTGTATTCTCAAACTTCTACAACAGGAGAAGCTCTATGCCAAATTCTCTAAGTGTGAATTTTGGCTACGAGAAGTCCAATTCCTTGGACACGTCCCGCTAAGGTTGAAGCCGTAATGAACTGGCAAGAGCCGAAGACGCCTACAGAGATTCGTAGCTTCCTGGGATTGGCAGGATATTACAGGCGTTTCATTGAAAAAATTTCAAGGATTGCTGCACCCCTAACCTCCTTAACTAAGAAGAAGGTTAAGTTTGTTTGGGGCCCTAAGCAGCAAGAATCCTTTGATATTCTGAAGCAAAAGTTGAGCAACGCCCCAGTACTGACATTTCCAGACGGAATAGAAGAATTTGTGGTTTATTGCGATGCTTCGCACACTGGCCTGGGGTGTGTGCTTATGCAGAAAGGCAAGGTAATTGCCTACGCTTCACGACAGTTAAAGGTGCACGAAAAGAATTACACCACCCACGACTTGGAGTTGGGTGCCGTTGTGTTCGCACTGAAGCTTTGGAGGCACTATCTATATGGTGTCAAATGTGTGATTTATTCTGATCACAAGAGCCTCCAACATCTGTTCAATCAGAAGGAACTAAACATGAGGCAACGCCGTTGGATGAAAACTTTAAATGATTATGATTGTGAAATCAAATACCATCCCGGCAAGGCGAATGTAGTCGCCGATGCCTTGAGTCGGAAGGAAAGGGTTAAACCCATCCGAATCAATGCCAAGCGCATGGAAATAAAGAATAATTTGATTAAAAGGTTGTTAGCTGCACAGAAGGAAGCTGTGTTGGAAGCTAACTATCCTAATGAAAAGCTGGGAGTAACTGAGGAGCAGTTAACTCTTAGCAAGGACGGAATCTTACGATTAAATGGACGAATATGGGTTCCGATTTATGGAGGTCTTCGAGATGTCATCCTCCAGGAAGCCCATAGTTCCAAATACTCCGTTCATCCTGGAGCTGATAAGATGTACCAGGATCTAAAGGCAAATTATTGGTGGATAGGCTTCAAAAGGTCTGTAGCCACCCATGTAGCTAAATGCTTGACATGTGCGCAAGTCAAAGCCGAGCATCAAAAACCGTCAGGTTTGCTACAACAGCCTGAACTTCCTACGTGGAAGTGGGAAATGGTAACTATGGATTTTATTACCAAGTTACCCAAGAAAAGGAAAGGAAATGATACAATATGGGTTATAGTTGACAGACTGACTAAGTCAGCTCATTTCTTACCCATCAAGGAGACTTATAGCTCCGATATGTTAGCCCAATTATACGTTGATAAGATTGTAGCCTTACATGGCATACCTGTGGCTATTATCTCTGATCGAGATACTAGGTACACGTCGCATTTTTGGAAGAGTTTCCAGCAATCTTTGGGCACACGTTTGAATTTTAGTACGGCTTACCATCCTCAGACTGACGGTCAGAGTGAGCGTACTATTCAAACGTTGGAAGACATGCTACGTGCGTGTGCGATCGATTTGGGAGGTAGTTAGGATAAGAACCTACCATTAATCGAATTCTCCTACAACAATAGCTACCATACCAGCATTAAGGCTGCGCCTTTTGAGGCATTATACGGTAGAAAGTGTAGATCGCCTATTTGTTGGGCGGAAGTTGGAGATGTCCAGTTATCAGGACCAGAGATCGTGTTCGAAACGACGGACAAGATTGTCCAGATTCGTGACCGTCTCAAAGCTGCCCGGGATAGGCAGAAGAGTTACGCTGATCCTAAGCGTAAGGATTTTCACTTCGAAGTAGGTGACAAAGTCCTACTTAAAGTGTCACCCTGGAAAGGAGTGATGGGGTTTGGTAAGAAAGGCAAGCTAAGCCCGAGATACATAGGACCTTTCGAGGTTATCGAATGTGTCGGGTCAGTTGCCTATAAGTTAAACTTACCAGAAGAGCTCAGTGGAATTCACAATGTGTTCCACATCTGCAATCTGAAAAAGTGCTTCGCTGATGAATCACTGGTAATACCGCATACAGATGTGCACATAGATGAGAGCTTGAAATTTGTGGAAAAACCTTTGTCGATTGAAGATCGACAGGTGAAGAAGCTTCGAAGGAAGCACGTACCTATTGTAAAGGTCAAATGGGATGCCCGTAGAGGTCCCGAATACACGTGGGAGGTTGAATCCACGATGAAAGAAAAGTACCCTTACTTATTTCAGTAAATCTCGGGTCGAGATTTATTTTAAGGGGGTGAGGATGTAACACCTCGAAAATTCACGTCCTATAATGTGTAGACACGTGTCAAATGTTTAAACGTGTGAAAGAAATATTATAGAAGGACTAAAGTTGACAAACATGGAAAGTATGTGAAAATACGTATTCTAAGTGTCAACTGTGAATAAATATAATGTACATTAACCCTACATGATGCTCATACCTTCAAACGAATAAATCATGGATCATACGAAGCTAAAAGTGAGAGATTTCAAACTACAGGGACTAAATGTGTCAACATGTTCAATTTATACCTCTGAGTGACCTTTTGACAAACCCGAAGCTTTGTAAATATTAATTACGCTCACTAGAATGCACGATATAAATTTCGTAAAGTTTCGTTGTCGTATGAGAAAGTTGTGATCAAATTCGTGTGCGAAGTGTTAAAGCGTAAACGTTGAAAGTTAGGACTTTTCGGGTAACAATCAAGTCAACCGGGGACTTAGCAAAGTGGGTATATGTTTTAAAGCCTTTATAGATCAATTATGAGGGTTTACAATACAAGAAACAAGTGCCTAATCGGGTTTTGAAGAGCCAAAGACCAAATCGCAAAAGATCATGAATGCTGATTGCAGCATGCCGTCGCGCCACGCGAGGGTCCCTCGCGCCACGCGAGGGACTCCCAGTTCCGGAAAACGTGGCTGTTGCCTGCCATTGCCTTTGTGCGCGACCTTTACCCGATTTTTCACATCTCCTGACCCCTAAACCACCCCCTAAGCATCTAGGACACATGTGGGAAGCTTGTGGTGTGTGCTAGACCTTGTTGTCAATACATTGTGGTGAGTAAATCCACTATATAAGGGCCATAGTTGCAAACACTTCATCACATCTTCATCTGCATTCTTGGAGCACTTCTGGAACTCAAAGCCTTCTCTCAAGTGTTCTCTAATCAAGCTTAGGACCTTTGTAAGTTGCCTAACCTTCTCTAATTAGTTTTAGCTTAGTTAATTAGCTAAAAGTCAAACCGTCGTAATTACGGTTTGACTTCGAGATTAATGATAAATGGCTCATGCATATCTCGAATCAAAAGTAGTTATAGGTTGGTATTTATGTGGGTAATAAAACCTCAAAAGGGTTTCTCCTGATCACCACTCTAACCAGGTCAAAAGTCGGGTCAAACTTATATTTAAAAAGTCAACCGGAAGCCTAAAATGCTATTTATGCATAATTAACATTGTAGATCACATACAACCTGTTGGATCATTGTTATAACTTGGTAATAAGTGTAAGAACATGTCTAGACATGTTCAACCCGACAAATTCCTGTAAATACCCGGTTCGGAACCGAAAGTCGCATGGTTTGACTTTCACTTTGACTTTCAGTTCTGACCCGTATAGGCATGTTTTAGAAATGCCTCAGAGCTTTAATTGGACTAGGTTACATGTTAGAATACCCCTCTGTGATTATACACCTTGGTTCATTAGTTATCCAATTAATATGCATGTTTCCGTTAATTGCTCATATGTTGACCGTTATGCCCTTATTAACTTAAAACGTGATTTTTGGAAATGTAAAAGAGTAGAAACTTTAATTACTGATATATAAACTTGTATGCAAAGTTTGACATCAGTTTGATTTGTATATTAAGAGTTATGCTCATTATCGCAAAATGAATGCTTTATGTTAATAAAACGGCGTAATTAGCGTATAGCCTAGTTAAGCCTACTTTTTGGTATCAAAATTAATACCCACTGATGTAATATATTATTTTGGGATTTTTAAAGATTTTTAATTAATTTTAGGCTGAGCATAACTAGTAGTCGTAGGCTTAATCCGGTAATTGTCGGTTTTGCCCTTACGGGCCATAAAATGGGTTTTTCATATCTAAACGACTCCAAACCTTTTGCTACTGATCACATACGATAAATAAATTAACTTAAGCCTTCTGGAAATATAAAAATATCAGATTTAAGTATCGAAACCGGAAATGCCCTTTAATCGCCTTATTAAGCGTTTTTAACGCAAGGTATGTATTAAAAGTATATTGGACATACCCGGGTTGATACCTACTGATATATGAGGCAAATTATAATATTTTAACAGTAAGAAAAGGTTGATAAACTCAGGCTTCAGTTTTGAGCTTTTCGGCTTATGTGAAATTACCAAAATACCCCTACGGGGCATAGTTTGGTTAAAAATGATAAGTTTCACATATATGCTTTATCCTACTGATATAACTTAGAAAATTGAGTATATTTGCTGATTACATCAGACCTGTAACTCAGATTGTTACTTAAACTCTTTTATAAACTTTTAAATGACCAAACTACCCCTACGGGGCCTAGTTTGTGTTTAAACACGTTTCGGGCATAATGAAAGACATCTTACTGATGTCACAACATATTTGAGGCATAATTAACTTAGGAAACCTGTATATAGCTCTCATGAATACCCGTCACGCTTATTACGCGTACGGTTCGGTTTATGTAACAAGTTTACATAAATTAGCCGAAACGGGTCAAACCTTAACGGTTTTATCTCAAAATCCAGAATGTGAATAATAAACCCATATTAAACAAGTCTTCAAACTTGTCGGGTCTAAATCACATTCTATCCGGTCTTCGCTTAATCGTGCGTACGTACCGTATCTTTGAAACTAGCCGGTCTAAGCTTAAGCTTAATTAAAGACCCGTTAGGATTCTAATAGGTTATTATAAAACCTTCGTTCCAGATTAGGAGGACCAGTAAAAGCTACGTGCATTTTGCTAATTGTGAATTATACTTTGCTCAGGTAAATACTTTTAACTTATTTTCCCTATACGGGCTTGGGTTACGGTATATAGCATACCGCTTGATCGGGCATCAAATCTCCACCGTTAGGTGGGTAGTTGAATAATTTGATCGGCTCGTTTAAACAGTCTTGTTACTTAAAGCCTTTGGGGGGTTAATGACCATGTCCCGGATATCCTTGGCATCATTTTACGAAATGGCCACGACTTAAGCGCGGGGTGTAGGCGTACACCCATCAGTGCACAAAAGAACATTGTGGTGTGTCTATTGATCTTTAACCCGGACAAGAACCGGGCTACTGAACGCACAAGGAACATGTAATTCGTTCACAAGATTATAATATTAAATAATTCTCCCAAGTTAAATAAAATGTTTATGCCACGTGCATCCAAACCAATTTCCAATCATTTTCCAAAATGAGTCAGTTGAATGTATTTACCAGTGTAAACTGACGTATTTTCCCAAAAAGATTAAATGCAGGTACTAAGCGAAATTGGCTGGGATTTCTCCTTAGCATCATTAGAAGTCTCGCAAGCTTAAGATGCCTAAAGTCTGTTGAACCATTAATACTATTTTTATTTCGATCCGACTGTGGATAAACTTCCGGATATTGTGACTTTGATATTACAATATTAAATTCGGTTGTATCTTATTTTAAATTTGCTTCCGCTGTGCATATTGATATTGTGTTGTTTGACTATTATGTTGCCAACCACGTCACGATACTCCCCCACCGGGCCCACCGGTGACACGTGGAAATCGGGGTGTGACAATTATTATAAAAACAATCTTGTATACAGTTTAACATGTTTGCCGTCCGTCAGGGCCGGTTAGAAGAGCCTGACAAGATTAACTGACACACCACAAGTATAATACCCACAAGGAATACCTTATTGTGGGATACTTTTATACATACGCAACTGTCAGGTGTATGCCTACACCCCGTGCTTAAGTCGTGGCCATTTCAATGAATGAGCCGAGGATATCCAGGACATGGTCATTAACCCCCCCAAAAGCCATATACCAAACAAAACAGATTAAAACGGGTTATGTAAATATATTAATCACAATCCGATTTAAATAACTACACACCCGACCAAGCGGTATTATTATAATACTGTATCCCAAGCCCGTATAACGGAAAATAAGTTAAAAGTATTTACCTGAGCAAATTATACAAATTTATCCTAGCCGTATACAATCAGCAAGTGCAAATATCTTTTACTGGGCTCCTAAATCTGGAATGAAGGTCTTAATAACCGATTAGATTCCTAACGGGTCTTACTTAAGTTTAAACTTAGACCGGTTAGTTTTAAAGAAAGGTTTACGGTTCAAAACGCAAGATTAAGCGAAGACCGGATTAGAATGTGATTTATACCCTACAAGTTTGAAGACTTGTATAATACGGGTAAACTAAACACATTCTGGATTTTGAGGTAAAAATGATAAGTTTGACCCGTTTCGGTCAATTTATGTAAACTAGTTACATAAACGTACCAAACGCGAAAAATGCATAACGGGTAAACAATTGAGTCATGAACAGGTTTCACAAGTTAATATACTTTAATTATGTTGTGATATCAGTAGGATACCTTCCATTATGCCCAAAACGGATTAAAAATCAATTTAAGCCCCGTAGGGGTATTTTGCTCATTTTGAAGGTTATAAAAGAGATTAAATATTAATCTAAAGTTCTGGTCTAAAATGATCAGTAAAAATATTTATTTTAGTAGGTTATATCAGTAAGATATTGAACATATGTGAAATTTATCATTTATAACCAAACTATGCACCGTAGGGGCATTTTGGTCATTTCGCATAAGCATTAAAGGTCAAATTTGGAAATCTGAGTTCAAAGATTTTACTTACTGTTAAAGTATAGAAATTTACTTAAAACATCAGTAGGTATTAAGTCTTATGTGTCAAAAATAGTTTTAATCCATACTATGCGTTTAAAACGCGTAAAAGTCGGTTTTAGGCGATTTTCAGGTTATATAAGGAAATCTAAGTCTTTGATCAGTTTATAAAGTTCAAAATATTTTATTTATCATATAAAATAAGTAGCAAAAGGTTTGGTATCAAAATGTTATGTAGAACTCATTTTATTCACGAAAATGGTATAACCGTCAATTACCGAATCAAAGCAAGAACCCTACATTATGATCAGTTTAAAAATAAATAAAAATCTTCAAAAATTCCAAAATATTATATTTCATCAGTGGGTAAAGAGTTTGGTGTCGAAATTTGGGTTTAAATAGGCGTTACGCTAATAATGCCGTTTAATTAATAAAAAGCTTGCATATTACGATATTGAGCATAACTCCTAATTTAGACCTCAAACTGATGTCAAATTTTTAGGACATGTTTATAAATCATAAATAAAGGTTTTTGTCCTCTCACATTTTCAAAAATCTCGTTTTAATATCAAAAGGGCATTATGGTCAACATTTAAGCAATTAACGGAAACATGCAAACGAATCGGACAAATAAGGAACCATGTAGTATAACCTCAGAGGGTTTTACTAACTTATAATATGGTTCTAAAGGAACCTTAAGGTGTATCTAAAACAAGCTAAATCGGGTCAGAACCGAAAGTCAAAGCAAAAGTCTTCTTTTGCGACTTTCGGTCGCGAACCGAGCCTAAACTTAGAATTGTCGGGTTGAACATGCTTAGACATGTTTTTACTTTATTTACCAAATTATTTTAGTGTTAAAACAGGTTCCATAACTCCTACATTGCTAGTAGGGATGAGATTTTTTACCAAAATACCGGTACCGTACCGTTACCGTACCGATTATAAACGGTACCGGTATCGGTAATGGATTTTTCGAAATTCGGTATCGGTAAAAAACGGTATCGGTATAGGTATTTTTCGGTAAATACCGGTATTAATACCGAATTTAATAATGAATTTCAATGGGTTTTTAGGTTGGATTACGAAGAGTCCAAGTCCACTACAATATATTGAACTGAACTAATATATAACAAACCCTAAACCTAATTCAAAACCATATTTCATGTATGCTTCTGTGTTCTGATTACAAAACAAAAAAGTCGATCGGTCATCAATGTTTTTTGCTTTAATACGTCAGACATCATCAAGAAAAAAATATTCGGTCACAAACTCAGACATCAATGGTTATTAAGCGAAGAAAAAATTATTCGATATTAGCTCATCTATTTGGTAGTTTTCCTACGTTGACCATCTAGAAGAAAACATATAAATCAAAACATATGACGTAAACTGCTATTTTTTTATCAAAAGCCATAAATTCCCTAACAAAAACATACTGACTAATGATAAATACGTCATATCAAAAGCCAAAAAAACAATGGATCAAAATTATCAAAACTAAATAAAAAGTTAATAGGGTAAAAATTATCAAAACAAAATTATTAATATTGATAAGTTTTTTTATGTTTTTGATTTTAGATTTGAATTCTTCTAACTTGTTTATGGCATCTTCATCATCGGTAAAAAGCATGAAATCCATTGAAGTAAGTTAATTTTTTAATGGTTTGCACATGATATTTTTTAGGTAAAATAAAGGATGACACAACAGCGGTACCAATGTGGTAAAATACCGAAATACCGGTACCGATACCGTACCGGTACCGAATCTATAAATACGGTACGGTAATCGGTATCCACATTTCCTGAATTTCGGTAACGGTATTTGCGGTATCGGTACCGGTACGGTACCGGTATCGTACCGATCTCATCCCTAATTGCTAGTTATGAATTTATTTGCAAAAATAGCTTCTGTTGACTTTTTAATATTAAGTTTGACCCGACAATTGACCAAGTTAGAGTGATAATCAGAGGGTGCCCTTTTAAGGACTTATTACCCACATCATTACCAACTCATAGCCACTTTCAATTCGAATAATGGCTGGACCATTAGTGATTAATCACTAAGTCAAAGCTTAATTACGACGGCTTTGACTTTCGGTCATTAGACTAATAAAACATGAACTAGAGAAGCTAATAATGCTTACAACGGCTCTTAGCATGAATTAGGAACTTGAGGAAACTTGCTTGAGCTCCAGGAAGTCCCAGAGATGAGTTGACAATGATTTTTGTGAGTGAGCATGTGAAGTAGAAAACAAGAACTCTTATATAGGAATTCAAAACTCACAAGATCAATCCACACTAGTCTACAAATGTTTTCAGATCACCCCAGGTGTCCCCTATGCATGAAATACCATTGGTTCAGTCCCTGAATTCGAAAACCAGCTTTCTAAGGCGGTGGAACATGCCAAACCCGAACCTGTCCACACTTTTCTGCATCTGGTAGTTTTACGCGGCCCGCGTAAGCCTAGGCCTTGGCTTACGCGGCCCGAGACAACCTGGTAAACCGGGGAAAACTTTTTAAACATTTCCATTTCGGTCCCTGGTCCATAAAATCTTTATATAACTTTCATTTATTACCTTTTGGACCCCCATAGTTAACTTTTAAGGACCTTGGGTCATTTACTAACTCCGTTAAGCTCCCGGTTAGTTGTACGATCACCCGAAAAGTCTTGTTTTTCTTCGAATCTCCACAAAATTAATATCCGACGTTCTTGAGATCAAAATATATAAACATTACAATGTTTTTGGGATCGTCAAAAGGCCATTCAGAGGTTACTTTCAACATGTTGACACTTTTAACCCCTATGATTCATGAGATCCTTATTTTAAGCACAAACGACTTTCTAAGTTCGATAAATTATTCGTTAAAGAATACGAACGTCGTGTGAGGTCATTCAGAGGCACAAGATTGGTATGTTGACACTTTGGATCCCTTTATTCACATATTTACATTGTTTGACAACTTCAGTCCTTCAGAAATAATTCCCTACACGTTTAAAGTCCATGACACGTGTCTTTATTATATTGGTCGTGATTTTACGAGGTGTTACATCCTTACCTCCTTAAAAGAAATCTCGACCTCGAGATTTACTGAAATAAATGAGGGTACTTCTGTTTTATTATGGACTCAACCTCCCACGTGTATTCGGGACCTCTACGGGCATCCCATTTAACCTTCACAATCGGTACGTGCTTCTTTCGAAATTTCTTAACCTGTCGATCCTCGATCGACAAAGGTTTTTCAACAAATTTTAAGCTCTCATCTATATGCACATCCTTATGTGACATGGCTAGTGATTCATCAGCTAGACACTTCTTCAGATTGCAGATGTGGAAAACATTATGAATTCCACTGAGTTCTTCAGGCAGGTTTAACTTGTAAGCCACTGTTCCGACTCATTCGATGATCTCGAATGGTCCTATGTATCTTGGGCTTAACTTGCCTTTCTTGCCAAAACGCATTACCCCTTTAAAGGGTGATACCTTAAGTAACACTTTGTCACCTACCTCGAATTTCAGAGGTTTACGCCTCTTATCTGCGTAGCTTTTCTGCCTATCCCTCGCAGCTTTGAGATGATCACGTATCTGCACAATCTTATCTGTCGTCTCCAAGACTATATCAGGTCCTGTTAGTTGGACATCTCCAACTTCTGCCCAACAAACGGGCGTCCTGCACTTTCTTCCATACAAAGCTTCAAAAGGTGCAGCTTGAATACTCGAATGATAGCTATTATTGTACGAGAATTCAATCAACGGAAGATGATCATCCCAAGCCCCTAACATATCCTCCAGCGTTTGAATTGTACGATCGCTTTGACCATCCGTCTGAGGATGATATGCAGTGCTGAAATTTAATCGAGTGCCTAATGACTGCTGAAAGCTCTTCCAAAAATGCGATGTGTATCTTGTATCCCTATCAGAGATAATAGACACTGGCACTCCGTGGAGAGATACAATCTCATCCACGTATAGCTGAGCTAACTTGTCGGAGCTGTGTGTTTCCTTAATAGGTAAGAAGTGGACTGACTTAGTCAGTCTATCTACTATAACCCAAATAGTATCATTTCCTTGCTTTGTTTTTGGTAACTTAGTGATGAAATCCATAGTTACCATTTCCCACTTCCAAGTGGGAAGTTCAGGCTGTTGCAGCAATCCTGACGGCTTCTGGTGTTCAGCTTTAACTTGTGCGCACGTCAAACATTTGGCCACGTAAGTGGCTATAGATTTCTTCAAACCTATCCACCAGTAATTTGCCTTTAAATCCTGGTACATCTTATCACAGCCAGGATGAACAAAATACTTGGAACTATGGGCTTCTTGAAGGATAACGTTCCTGAGTCCTCCATAAATTGGAACCCATATTCGTCCATTCAATCTTAGAATTCCATCCTTTCCATATGATAACTGTTCCGCAGTTACTCCCAGCTTTTCATTTGGATAGTTAGCTTCTAATACGGCTTCCTTTTGAGCGGCTAACGACCTTTCATTCAAACTGTTCTTCAATTCAATGCTCTTGGCATTGATTCTAATGGGCTTAACCCGTTCCTTCCTGCTCAAAGCATCGGCGACTACATTCGCCTTGCCTGGATGGTACCGGATTTCACAATCATAATCATTCAGTGTCTCCATCCATCGACGCTGTCTCATGTTTAGATCCTTCTGATTGAACAGATGCTGGAGGCTCTTGTGATCATAATAGATCACACATTTGGTACCATATAAATAATGTCTCCAAAGTTTTAGTGCAAACACAACGACACCCAATTCCAAGTCGTGGGTGGTGTAATTCTTTTCGTGCACTTTTAATTGTCGAGAAGCATAGGCAATAACTTTGCCCTTCTGCATTAGCACACATCCCATGCCAGTGTGCGATGCATCACAGTTAACCACAAATTCTTCAATCCCTTCAGGCAATGTCAACACAGGTGCATTGCTTAGCTTCTGCTTAAGAATATCAAAGGATTCTTGCTGCTTGGGACCCCAGTCAAACTTTATATTCTTGCGGGTCAATGAAGTTAGGGGTGCAACAATCCTTGAGAAGTTTTCAATAAAACGCCTGTAATACCCTGCCAGACCCAAGAAGCTGCGAATCTCTGTGGGCGTCTTCGGCTCTTGCCAATTCATGATGACTTCTATCTTAGCGGGATCCACCTGGATACCACGCTCACTCACAACATGTCCAAGAAATTGGACTTCACGAAGCCAAAACTCACATTTTGAAAACTTGGCGTAGAGCTTCTCTTGCTGAAGAAGTTTAAGAATACATCGAAGATGTTTTTCGTGATCGGCTTGATTCTTCGAATATATAAGTATGTCATCAATAAAGACGATGACAAACTTGTCCAAGTAGGGTTTGGAAACGCGATTCATGAGATCCATGAACGCTGCTGGTGCATTAGTGAGCCCGAAAGGCATCACCAGGAACTCGTAGTGACCATAATGAGTCCTCAATGCAGTCTTATGCACATCTTCATCTCTGACCTTCAGCTGATGGTAACCCGATCTTAAATCAATCTTGGAGAAGTAACTTGCCCCTTGCAATTGATCGAACAAATCGTCGATCCTGGGCAATGGATATCTATTCTTGATTGTAACCTTGTTAAGCTCGCGATAATCGATGTATAGACGCATCGATCCATCTTTTTTCTTCACAAACAGTATCGGTGCTCCCCAAGGAGATGAGCTAGGTCTAATAAATCCTTTTGCCAACAAATCATCCAGTTGAGTTCTCAACTCCTTCATCTCAGTTGGTGCTAACCTGTAAGGTGCTCTTGTAACAGGTGCTGCTCCAGGAATGATGTCAATTCTGAACTCTACTTGCCTATCTTGTGGTAAACCAGGTAGTTCTTCAGGGAATACTTCTGGATATTCAGAAATGACAGGGATGTCTTCAATCTTGGGCTTTGGTTCGTCAATAGTCACTTGTGCCATGTAAATGACACAACCCTTTTTCAAACACCTTGATGCCTTAAGTATAGACACTTGCTCAGGCAACCCATACTGAGTATCTCCTTGTATTGTGAGTGGCTCACCATACGGAGTCTTGATAATCACTTGTTTCTAGTCACAAACAATCTGGGCTTGGTTATGAGATAACCAATCCATGCCTATTACTATGTCGAATCCAGCTAGTTTCAAAGGAAGCAAAGACAACGGAAAAGAGTGGTTCCTAATGGATATAAAACATCCATCTAACACGGTTGAAGCAGTTTCTATGGTACCATCGGCCAATTATACTTCATATTTTATGCTTAGGGTTTTAACAGGCAGATTTAATAACTTACAAAATTTATCATCCACAAATGACTTATCTGCACCCGAATCAAATAATACCCTTGCATAAACATCATTGATAAGAAAGGTACCTGTTATCACGTTGTCATTCTGAATCGCTTCCTGTGCATTCATCTGAAAGACCCTAGCATTGGTCTTCTTACCTTCTTCAGGTTTCTTTGCATATTTCGGGCAGTTTGTCTTAATATGCCCCTTCTCGTTGCAACCATAACAGGTTGCGTCCTTCAACTTCTTGCAATCCAAAGTCTTATGTTCTTTGGACTTGCAGATCCCACATCCAATCGGCTTTGATTGCGACTGCGACTTTGATTCAAACCTACATTTTCCAAAATGACGCTTCTGGCAGGTCTTGCATTTAGGCTTCTCATCCGTTTGCTGGTTACCCCTGTTAGACCCAGAATTCTTCTTGTGGTCTAAATTCCCTTTATGCTTCTTATCAGAACGACGTGAGTTCTCAACCTCACGTTTCCTTTTTCCTTCTTCAGAATTCCTAAGTGATCTCTGCCTGACCGCGTCGAGGGTAAGGGATAATGACAGATCAGCTACTGACCTGAAAGTAGTAGGTTGAGACGCTTTCACACTAGCTTTGATCTCCGGGGCTAAACCCCGATAAAACGGGCTATACGTTTTGGTTCCGGGGTAACCAGGCAAGGAACCAATCGTGACATAGTGTTGAAACTCGTGAGATATGCCTGACAGTCTAAGTTCTTCATAACCAATGTTAGGAAATCTGTCTCAATGTTCTCAACTTCATGCTGAGGACAAAAATTTTCTTTGATTAAAGCAACGAAGTGATCCCAAGACATGCTATATAAGTGGATTTTTCCCGTAGCTTGGATTAGGGACCTCCACCAAGCTAGAGCTTCACCTTTGAACGACTGTGACACAAACTTCACAATGGTCTGCTCTGCACATCCACTAATATCAACAACGGTGTCCATCTCATCGAGCCACGTCATACAGTCGATGGCTCCTTTCTCTCCTGTGAAATCCCTGGGCTTGCAGGAGATGAAATACTTATAAGAACAAGTTTTAACACGGGGCTCTTGATTGAGCACAACTTTCTTAGATGGGACACTCCTCTGGTTTGAAGAATGATGAGATTCACTCTTGCGAGCTGTATGAGTCTTGGAGGGTGGTTTTGAATGTGGTACAGACTGAGTTCTAGCGCGAGTTCCACTCGATTCATTAAATTGTCTGTCAAGAGCTCGAGTAACGGCATTATCTATTAATGCCTGTAGTTTCGCGCCCGCTACATTAACTCTGGTAGTATCATGATTCTCCCTCCGGTGACTGTTGATTTCTTCAAATTCTGCCATGTAGCTTGATTGCTACATAAAATAATGACAATGATTTTTTCAGAAGTCTATTATGGATTCGTCTTTTATGACAATCCATTAACCATGGTAAAATTTAAGCCATATTGGTTAATTTTAATTTATTTAAATTTTTATTATATTTTATCCCAGTTATAAACTATTTAGGATAATAGGGTGGCATACAGAAGGCCTAGTCACAAGGACAATTTTAAGCCATGATTTCAGAGAATCGAGGCATTAAGGTTTGAACGTAGTCCATTACCTTTTATTGACAGGGAGTCGTAGACTACATCTGTCTTTTGTCTTATTTGACAATTAACATGGCCCGTAGGCACCACATCACTAATGGATGTCTAAATAATAAAGAAAGGTAAGGAATTGGAAGAACCCAATATAAGGATGACATGTGTGATTTTAACGAATCACATCTGCCAGGAGTGTTAACATGTTTTCAGATGTTAACAAGGATTTGAATCTTAACAAGGATCTACCATTATGGCCTTGTCTTAAAATGACACATGGGCTAGGTTTTGCCTTTAAGATTTTGTTTAATATTTATTGGCAGATCAATCATAAAATGAAATGTTTTATGTTAATTTATTTCATATAATATATTTATACATAAAATGACAAAATGAAATTTGAATTAAAACATTCAACTAAATGAAGAAAGAGTACATAGGTGCCCTAAACGGGACTTTTACATAAATAACTTACCCACGCAGGGGCTAAAATGAAAATACAAGTCCTCGCAGGGACTGAATACATAAATAGATGTCCACACAGGGACTTAATTGAAAACAAACAACAATACAAATAAATAAACAAGGAATCTTCAAAAATCCCTCTTCTTCTTCCCCTTGATTAAATTCGCCAAACCCTTAAGAAATCCCGGTGGCTCCTACGCTCCTCTTGAACCTCCCGTTTCACCTGGCTCAGCCTCTGAAGAATCTCCTGTTGTTGCGGTGGCGGGATCAACGGCGGCTGCGGCGGCTGTTGCTGCGGAGGTTGAGAAGGTGGCGGGTATTGGTACCCATATGCTTGGTACCCAAATTGGTGCGAAGCTGCATAGGGCCCTTCTGTGTAAAGAGCATTGTAGTTTGCCGCTACGAGGTACGGGTCAACATCAGGGGCGTTGTAGTAGTTGTAGCCAGGGTAAGGTGGTTGTTCAAAAGGGTTATACGCCGCTGCACCGGCGTATGAAGGAATTGGGTTATCATAACCCATGTGTGGCGGTGGTAGTGCGACTGGCGCAGAGTCCACCTCGGAAACTGGGTTTGAAGGCCCATCCAGCTGCGGGTCTTCATACAGTGGCGGGTAGTGACTGCCACTGGAGTGTTGAGGGGTGCTGAAGTGGAAATCCCCTCCTCGCACGGACATCCGTGCACCTGTTCTTCTACGCCTAGGTGGCTCCGGAGGCAGCTGCTGCTCAAGCGGTGGTGGTGGCGGTGGCGTGACCGCAACAAAACGTAAATCCTCAGAGGGATCCTGCTACTGTTGTTGTGGTTGTTGGTTGAAGGAAGGAGTGAACTCCCAAGGGTATGAAGCAAACCTTGCTTCATAGCTGTCTGGACCTCGATAAGGTGATCCATGAAAAGATGACCCATCAGATATCTCTATGGGATGCGTGGGCGTCCCAGATGGTGGTTCGGCAGGATCGGGGTCATCATCCATATCCATGTCCTGAGCTTCAGGAAAATGGTCTTCGGGGCCTAATGGGTTATGACCCATTGATTCTTCAATCTGATTTGCCGGGTTAAACCGGCTCTGGAAATACGGGGTCGGGTCCTGGAAGGCCCAACGAGAACCTGACCGCTGCAACGGCAAGTAGGAATGGCGTGAATGGTCGGACTCGTTGCCTTGATGGAGCCCGAAAGAGTCGTGGTAGGAAGGCGAGGAGCTAAGCGAGACTGATCGCCTCGCAGGCTCTAAGTAGGTCATCCAGTCCTCCTGAGGACTTGTGCTCATTGTTGCGGAAGGAGTTCACCGGTGTGAAGGCCCGGCCTCATGATCGTTAGGAGCAGTGAAGGGCGCCTTGCCTCGTCCTCATCGGCCTCTGAATCTTGGTGGCATCTTCGTGTTCCTGTCAAAACAAACAAAGGAAACAACAAGGAAAAATAATAAAGGACAAAATAAAATATTAGGATTAGTCCTAAGTCCTTTGCCTAGACTCGGAAGTCAAGGAATGTGCAACTGTGTCATTGAGATTAAACACAGAAAGGCTATTGTTTAATTCACTCAATGTTGGCTCTGATACCAACCTGTCACACCCCGATATTTCCACGTATTACCGGTGGGCCCGGTGGGGAGTATCGTGACGTAGTTGATATCATCATAGTCAAATAATCACAGTTCAATGCACAGCGGAAGTCTAAAGTAAATATATTACAAACCGATTCAAAAGTAGCATCAAACATTACAAACGGATTGTAAGATGGATCCACAGGCGGATCAAAACAAAGGAAATATTGTTCAACAGATTTTAAAGTGATAAAGCTCGCATAACTCTTTATTTAATTCACCCAGGAGTAGCCGGCCTATTTCGCCTAGTACCTGCACTTAACCTTTTGGAAAATACGTCAGTTTACACTGGTAAATACAATTAACCGACTCTTTTAAAAATGTTTTAAGAAAATTTATTTAAATTCACAAGGCACAAATAATCTTTTATAACTTGGGACAATTATTATAAAAACAATCTTGTATACAGTTTTACATATTTGCCGTCCGTCAGGGCCGGTTAGAAGAGCCGGACAAGATTAACTGACACACCACAAGTATAATGCCCACAAGGAATACCTTATTGTGGGATACTTTTATACATACGCAACTGTCAGGTGTATGCCTACACCCCGTGCTTAAGTTGTGGCCATTTCAATGAATGAGCCGAGGATATCCAGGACATGGTCATTAACCCCCCCAAAGGCCATATACAAAAAAAAAACAGATTAAAACGGGTTATGTAAATATATTAATCACAATCTGATTTAAATAACTACACACCCGACCAACCGGTATTATTATAATACTGTATCCCAAGCCCGTATAACGGAAAATAAGTTAAAAGTATTTACCTGAGCAAATTATACAAATTTATCCCAGCCGTATACAATCAGCAAGTGCAAATATCTTTTACTGGGCTCCTAAATCTGGAACGAAGGTTTTAATAACCTATTAGATTCCTAACGGGTCTTACTTAAGTTTAAACTTAGACCAGTTAGTTTTAAAGAAAGGTTTACGGTTCAAAACACAAGATTACGCGAAGACCGGATTAGAATGTGATTTAGACCCGAAAAGTTTGAAGACTTGTATAATATGGGTAAACTAAACACATTCTGGACTTTGAGGTAAAAATTATAAGGTTTGACCCGTTTCGGTCAATTTATGTAAACTAGTTACATAAACCGTACCAAACGCGAAAAATGCATAATGGGTAAACAATTGAGTCATGAACAGGTTTCACAAGTTAATATGCTTTAATTATGTTGTGATATCAGTAGGATACCTTCCATTATGCCCAAAACGGATTAAAAATCAATTTAAGCCCCGTAGGGGTATTTTGGTCATTTTGAAGGTTATAAAAGAGATTAAATATTAATCTGAGGTTCTGGTCTAAAATGATCAGCAAAAATATTTATTTTAGTAGGTTATATCAGTAAGATATTGAACATATGTGAAATTTATCATTTATAACCAAACTATGCACCGTATGGGCATTTTGGTCATTTCGCATAAGCATTAAATGTCAAATTTGGAAATCTGAGTTCAAAGCTTTTACTTACTGTTGAAGTATAGAAATTTACTTAAAACATCAGTAGGTATTAAGTCTTATGTGTCAACAAATAGTTTTAATCCAAACTATGCGTTTAAAACGCGTAAAAGTCGGTTTTAGGCGATTTTCAGGTTATATAAGGAAATCTGAGTCTTTGATCAGTTTATACAGTTCAAAATATTTTATTTATCATATAAAATAAGTAGCAAAAGGTTTGGTATCAAAATGTTATGTAGAACTCATTTTATTCACGAAAAGGGTATAACCGTCAATTACCGAATCAAAGCAAGAACCCTACATTATGATCAGTTTAAAAATAAATAAAAATCTTCAAAAATTCCAAAATATTATATTTCATCAGTGGGTAAAGAGTTTGGTGTCGAAATTTGGGTTTAAATAGGCGTTACGCTAATAATGCCGTTTAATTAATAAAAAGCTTGCATATTACGATATTGAGAATAACTCCTAATTTAGACCTCAAACTGATGTCAAATTTTTAGGACATGTTTATAAATCAGAAATAAAGGTTTTTGTCCTCTCACATTTTCAAAAATCTCGTTTTAATATCAAAAGGGCATTATGGTCAACATTTAAGCAATTAACGGAAACATGCAAACGAATCGGACAAATAAGGAACCATGTAGTATAACCTCAGAGGGTTTTACTAACTTATAATATGGTTCTAAAGGAACCTTAAGGTGTATCTAAAACAAGCTAAATCGGGTCAGAACCGAAAGTCAAAGCAAAAGTCTTCTTTTGCGACTTTCGGTCGCGAACCGAGCCTAAACTTAGAATTGTCGGGTTGAACATGCTTAGACATGTTTTTACTTTATTTACCAAATTATTTTAGTGTTAAAACAGGTTCCATAACTCCTACATTGCTAGTTATGAATTTATTTGCAAAAATAGCTTCTGTTGACTTTTTAATATTAAGTTTGACCCGACAATTGACCAAGTTAGAGTGATAATCAGAGGGTGCCCTTTTAAGGACTTATTACCCACATAATTACGAACTCATAGCCACTTTCAATTCGAATAATGGCTGGACCATTAGTGATTAATCACTAAGTCAAAGCTTAATTACGATGGCTTTGACTTTCGGTCATTAGACTAATAAAACATGAACTAGAGAAGCTAAGAATGCTTACAAAGGCTCTTAGCACGAATTAGGAACTTGAGGAAACTTGCTTGAGCTCTAGGAAGTCCCAGAGATGAGTTGAGAATGATTTTTGTGAGTGAGCATGTGAAGTAGCAAACAAGAACTCTTATATAGGAATTCAAAACTCACAAGATCAATCCACACTAGTCTACAAATGTTTTCAGATCACCCCAGGTGTCCCCTATGCATGAAATACCATTGGTTCAGTCCCTGAATTCGAAAACCAGCTTTCTAAGGTGGTGGAACAGGCCAAACCCACACCTGTCCATACTTTTCTGCATCTGGTAGTTTTACGCGGCCCGCGTAAGCCTAGTCCTTGGCTTACGCGGCCCGCGACAACTTGGTAAACCGGGAAAAACTTTTTAAACATTGCCATTTCGGTCCCTGGTCCATAAAATCTTTATATAACTTTCACTTATTACCTTTTGGACCCCCATAGTTAACTTTTAAGGACCTTGGGTCATTTACTAACTCCGTTAAGCTCCCGGTTAGTTGTACGATCACCCGAAAAGTCTTGTTTTTCTTTGAATCTCCACAAAATTAATATCCGACATTCTTGAGATCAAAATATATAAACATTACAATGTTTTTGGGATCGTCAAAAGGTCATTCAGAGGTTACTTTCAACATGTTGACACTTTTAACCCCTATGCTTCATGAGATCCTTATTTTAAGCACAAACGACTTTCTAAGTTCGATAAATTATTCGTTAAAGAATACGAACGTCGTGTGAGGTCATTCAGAGGCACAAGAATGGCATGTTGACACTTTGGATCCCTTTATTCACATATTTACATTGTTTGTCAACTTCAGTCCTTCAGAAATAATTCCCTACACGTTTAAAGTTCATGACACGTGTCTTTATTATATTGGTCGTGATTTTACGAGGTGTTACACATTGACAGTTGTGACTTATGTCCCCTGTCTAATAAATATAAAGGATTATATCCTACCTGATTGCCAATAATGGTTTATTTGTAGCCTAGGCAAATCATGATCAAATATATTCTTACTTGTTATCTAAAAATGGTCTATATGGTTTATTAATACCATGACCATCTAATCACCAGATACGGTGATTCAGTATATCATCTAAATACATCATTATTGTTTGATTTTGGTACTCAAATCATGTCTGGCTCTGACGAAGCTAATAGTCATCCTGTGGAAGGAAACAATAATACCAGAATAAATGTTACTGGTGCTGAATTACAAGCAATGATAAACACAACAGTTGCTCAAGCTGTGGACAAGATGATTAAAGAACCGAGTAATGTTCGGTCAAAAACTTATACAAAGTCCCTACCGCATTCGCATACATTGAAAAAGGATGAGTCTCAACACTCATCCAATCAAAAGAGTGAAACTCGAAAGCAAACTGTTTTCGATCAGACTCCCAGGTACAACAAAGGTTGTACTTATAAATATTTCGTCTCTTGTAAACCAAGAGATTTCACGGGAGAAAAGGGAGCTATCGAATGTATGAAGTGGTTGGATGAAATGGAAACGGTGATTGATATCAGTGGGTGTGCTAAGGAGGACATAGTTAAGTTTGTATCTCTGTCCTTCAAGGGCGACGCCCTAACGTGGTGGAAAGCCTTTGTGCAATCCACTGTAAAGGTTCCTTTGTATAACCTTTCTTGGAATCAATTTGTTGATCTTGTGAAGGACACTTATTGTCCGCAGCATGAAGTTGAAAGGGTGGAGACTGACTTCCTCACTCTGGTGATGAAGGATTTGGATTGCAGGTCTTATGTGACCAGTTTTAATTCGATGTCCCGACTCGTCCCATATCTGGTCACCCCTGAACCCAAACGCATTGCGCGTTTTATAGGTGGTTTAGCCCCTGAGGTTAAGGGAAATGTCAAGGCTTCTAAGCCTGCTACATATAGATCGGCTGTAGATCTATCATTGTCACTTACTCTCGATATTTTAAGGAGTAGGTCAAAGAAAACCACCGAAGAAGGGAAGAGGAAGAGGGAGGATGACCAGTCCCACCAATCAAACAAAAAGAAGAAAGGGAACTCTGGTTCCAAGAAAGGGCAGTCAGGTGATAAGCCCAGATGCAAGGTTTGTGACAAAAGGCACTTTGGAAAGTGCAATCAGGATCCACAAGCTAAACCTTGTGGAATCTGTAAAAAGAAAGGGCACAAGACTGTTGAGTGCCGAAACATCAAGGATGCAACCTGCTATGGTTGCAATGAAAAGGGGCACATCAAGACTAATTGCCCTAAAAATGCTAAGAAGCCTGATGAGGCAAAGAAAACCAATGCAAGGGTCTTTCAGATGAACGCCAGGGAGGTGGTGAATGACGAGAACGTTATAACAGGTACCTTCCTCATTAATGATATTTATGCTAGAGTTTTATTTGATTCAGGTGAGGATAAGTCTTTTGTAGACCATAAGTTTAGTAAATTACTGAATCTGCCTATTAAAACTCTAGACATAAAATATGAGGTAGAACTCGCAGACGGTACCTTAGAAACCGCTTCAACTCTTCTTGATGGATGCTTTATATCCATTAAGAATCATTCTATACCGCTATCTCTTTTGCCAATGAAATTGGCTGGGTTTGATGTAGTTTTAGGCATGGATTGGTTATCGCATAACCAAGCTAAAATTGCCTGCGATAAGAAACTAGTTAACATCAAAACCCCATCTGGTGAATCAGTCACCATTCAAGGAGATACACAATATGGTTTGCCCGATAATGTGTCTATTCTCAAGGCATCGAAGTGTTTGAAGAGCGGATGTGTCATCTACATGGCACAAGTGACAGTAGATGATCCGAAACCCAAGATTGAAGACATTCCGATTATCTCTGAATACCCTGATGTCTTTCCTGATGAACTACCTAGATTACCTCCTAAGAGGCAAGTCGAATTCAGGATAGACATTCTGCCAGGATCTGCACCAATTGCACGAGCTCCTTACCGTCTAGCGCCTACCGAAATGAAAGAGCTCAGGACTCAATTGGATGACTTACTAGAAAAGGGTTTCATACAACCCAGCTCTTCGCCTTAGGGAGCTCCTATATTGTTTGTGAAGAAAAATGATGGATCAATGCGTTTATTCATTGATTATTGCGAGTTAAATAAAGTAACGATCAAGAATCGTTACCCATTGCCCAGGATCGACGACTTGTTCGACCAACTCCAAGGGGCAAGCTTCTTCACGAAGATCGACTTAAGATCTGGGTATCATCAACTTAAGGTTAGAACTGAGGATGTACCTAAGACAGCCTTTAGAACGAGGTATGGTCACTATGAGTTCTTAGTGATGCCTTTTGGGCTCACTAATGCACCTGCAGCATTCATGGACCTCATGAATCGAGTCTGCAAGCCATACTTGGACAAATTTGTCATCGTCTTTATAGACGACATACTTATCTATTCTCGTAATCAAGTCAATCACGAGAAACACCTTCGATGTATCTTAGGATTGCTATGACAGGAGAAGTTATATGCTAAATTCTCCAAGTGTGAGTTCTGGCTTCGCGAAGTCCAATTCCTTGGACATGTTGTGAGTGAGCGTGGTATCCAAGTAGATCCCGCTAAAATAGAGGCAATCATGAACTGGGAAGCACCTAAGACACCTACGGAGATTCGCAGCTTTCTGGGATTAGCTGGTTATTATAGAAGATTCATTGAGAACTTCTCAAGAATAGCTGCACCATTGACTATTCTGACCTGAAAGAATGTAAAGTTTGATTGGGTTTGAGATTCTTAAACAAAAATTGAGCAATGCTCCTATGTTGACATTGCCCGAAGGAATAGAAGAGTTTGTCGTGCGATGCTTCACACACCGGTATGGGTTGTGTACTTATGCAGAAAGGCAAGGTGATTGCCTATGCATCACGACAACTAAAGGTGCATGAAAAGAATTACACCACCCATGATTTGAAGTTGGGTGCCGTTGTATTTGCACTAAAGTTGTGGAGACACTACTTATATGGAACTAAATGTGTGATATATTCGGATCACAAAAGTCTCCAACACTTATTCAATCAAAATGATCTCAATATGAGCCAGCGCCGTTGGATGGAGACTCTAAATAACTATGTTAGTGCATTTATGTCTATCGCCTCCGTCATCTCAAATCGTAGCTGAAACTGTTAAAATCTAGGCTTTATGTTGTATCTAGTTAGTAAAAGGCAAGGTGGCATAATTGTAAATAAGGAGAACCTCCTTATATCCTTGGCCTATAAATAGGACACTTAGGTGTTGAGTTTAGAACTTTTGCCATTTTGGAGATTTGAAGCTTAGAGGCTAGAGAGAGAAAGTAGAGAGAGAAAGGAAAAAGGTGATTCGTGGTACTTTGTACGATTTCATACATTTCTATAGAATCACAGATTGAGTACGTCTCGTGTGTTCGGTCACGCACGTTCACGGATTCCGCACGTCGAACGTGTCACACGCAATCGTTTCGGAGTCAAAACCGGTCCTACCAAGTGGTATCAGAGCAGGAGCTCGATTGCACGGATCAAACACACAATTTCGCACACGAATCCAACAGAATCAGATTCAAATTTCACCCAGATTTGTCAAATTTCTTCATCTTTACGTTTCTTCACGTTTTCGACCGAAAATCATCAAATTAAACGACTTTTTACGGTTAAAATCGGCTAAAATTTGGATATGTTGTGCGAAAACAATTGATCTATAAGCCTATAAATTTTCAGACCTTAATTCAAAGCCGTTTGAGAGAAATCTAAGATTTTCTGTTCGAAAAAGTTGATAAAATGGGAACTATTGCTGTTCATGTTTACTTGAATGCCGACCGATCGGTTAGTTGACCGATCGGCTAGCAATTCGTACCAAAGCATTCATCATTGCATTTCATTTAAGTTGTTGACCTTCTTTGACTTGCCAGCCGATCGGCTAGCATCTCTGGCCGAACGGTCAGCAAACCGTATCATTACATCACTCATTCATTAAAAGACTTTGACTTTGTTTGACCTAACCGATCGGACAGCAAGCCGATAGGCTAGCATCTCTGACCGATCGAACAACATCTTCACTTTATAATTCATTTGTTGACTTGTTGACTGTCAGCCGAACGGACAGCTGTCCGAACGGCTAGCATCCCACCTAGTCAAAAGCATTTAATCGATTGTGTCTGTCAACATTTCTAAGTATCTAGGTGATTGTCAGTATTGCATGAAAATTGATAAAGGATGTCGGCCACATGATCAATTAAAGCAAGTGTCAGCCCATGTGAAGAATTTAATTGAAGATTCTGTTTGCATGTGATGTATATTAATTGATTGTCAGCCATTAATACATTGCATGAGATTGAATGTTATTGTCGCCCACATAGTGATCAAGATTTGCATGAGATTTTGTTTTGTTAGTCAAAGAATTCAAAGTGACAACGCCAGCCGATTGGTCAAGCATTTTGTCGTCTTGTGCCATCATTTGAACAAGCTAACCGATCGGACAGCATCAACGTGCAAGCCGATCGAACAGCATATTGTTTTGTTGTGTAGTGCTGATCGATCGAACAGAGGGTCGTACAGGTTGTCAACTGATTCCAAGTCACTTGAGCTAACCGATCGGACAGCATATTTGTAGTGTAGTGTTGATCGATCGAACAGAGAGTCGTACGGGTTGTCAACTGATTCCAAGTCACTTGAGCTAACCGATCGGACATCATTTTTGTCGTTTAGTGTCAACCGATCGAACAGAAGGTCGAACGGACAACCAATCATTTCAAGAATATTGCAAGCCGATCGAACAGCCTTCCCGTCCGATCGAACAGCTTTCCCAACCAATCGAACAGCTTTCCCGTCCGATCGAACAACTTTCCCACCCGATCGGACAACACTGATCATTATCACTGTTGACTTTTGTTGACTCTTTCGATCGAATACTCGTCCGATTCAAGTTGTTTGATAATTTTTAGAACTGATCATTGTTGTTTGCGTGATTCAGGTGAGGTGATTAAAAAGGTGCTTGTAAATCGAGAAGATCACATCATGGCTGAAGAATTTTTCAACACTTTCTACAACGCGTTTACCTCGGATACAGTGGAAGCTTCAAATGTTACACCTAAAGCGATAACTAAAACGATCAAAGACAACATCAAACATGACAACTTTTATGGAACCTATTCAAAACCTCCGAAGCTGGATAACATTGAAGATTATGTTTGGTGGAAGGAGAGATTTGTTAATTGGACGAAGGCATATGCACATGAGAGTTGGTTTTGTTTGAAGTTTGGATATGCTAACCCAACAAATGACAAAGGAGAAGAAATTCTGATTAAATATTTTTCAGAAGAAGACAAAAAGAAATTTTCATATGAACAGAAGATGATTGCTTTGATTCAGCAATCAGTTCGAGATGACATTTTTTCATTGTTAATACATGATGGGTCATCGCAGTCTGTGTGGAAAGCTTTAAAGGCAAAAGCTAAGGGGGGTAAACAAATTCAGAAAAACAAAATCGCGTTATTAAAAAAGGAATTTGATTTGTTTGACAGTTTAAAAGGAGAGACAGTGAGGCAAATGATTGAGAGATTTTGCCATTTAAAAATTGAACTTGAAAGGTTTAAAATTGTGAAAACTCGAGAAGAAATTGTTGATAAAGTAATCGAAGCGTTACCACGAGCTGATCAGTGGCAAACGTTTGTTTTTATCTTGAAAAATGATGATAAATTTGATACAATTTCTCTTGATGCATTGTTAGAAAAGATTGAGAGTCATGATCTGGAGCTACAAAAGCAAAACAAGATGAGTGGTTCATCGCATCATCAGAATGTTGGTCTATACTACAAAGGCAATGTACCTTCGGAGAAAGTTGCTAGTTCACCAAAGACAGCATTCAGTGGTGAAAAGATGAAAGAACCACAAACAACTTCATCAAGTTATCATTCTGGATATCATTCATCTTCAAAATCAA
>JARYGA010032675.1:0-25059 GCA_030545235.1 Helianthus tuberosus
AATCTGATGGAACGGGGTGGTTCCCGACCGTTAGAACGGGTCAGAACTGATAGAATTTCAATGGTTAATGCGAGATTACACCGTCCCAACAAGACCGCATCGTTTTTCTTCCGAAACCGTCAAGAACGGCCAGATCTGATGGAACGGGGTGGTTCCCGACCGCTAGTTGCATATGTGCTAGGGCTTACACTCGCAACGTCCCACCATGACTAGTATAGTACTATTGCGCCTGACGGGGTCTAGTTGCAATCGCACATTCGAGCATCGAGGATTTTTTGGTAGTATCAGCTTTGTGAGTGTATATGCCGTGTGTTACGTTTATGCATGTGGAAATTCGCTACACTTTTTATCTATTATGCTATACATATCAAACCTGTATACTCGCCAATACTTTTGTATTGACAAATGTTTTAACGTATGTTGCAGGTTAGATCGCAGGCTATATCGAACCAAGCTAGGAAGTCTAGAAACTCAACTAAAATCTAGGTCGTCGGATTTGTATTGTTCGAGAGGACAAGAAATCTGTGATAACTTATGTGATTGTATTATTTGTTAGTATGGGATAACGAATGTATTAAATATTATCGCAATATAGTTGTTATGGATTCTCTTGAGCAATCTGATTCGCCTAGTGCCACGCCCCGATGATTCCGCCATCGGTTGGGGTGTGACAAGTTATAGGCGTTAAAAACATTAAAATAAAAGAACCCGGGTAATGGGACGTAAAGAAGTATAGGTAAGAACCGGGTAACGGTAAGTGTAGGGCAAACTGGCGTGTAATTGACGTTAGAAGTCCAGAAGTCGGAAAGATAATTCGAAAGAAAACAATGTAGCCTTAGACTACGGTCAAGGTTAAACAAAATCTAAAAAGTAAAGGTGAATAATTCTAAACATAAAAAGGGGTGCCTTAACGCCATAGGCGTATATAAACGTATATACATTTGAATAAAGACTCGAATAAAAGATGATCTACGGGATCATCATAACCTACGAGATATTAATTAGTGTAACGGTCTACGGGGCCAAAATGACCCACGGGTCATGAATTGAAGCAAAGGGATCATAAGGGCCTTGCCTTAAAGAGGTGAAAGCTTAAGGAAATAGCCTACGAGGTTAACTGAAGGAACCTACGGGTCAATAGTGTAAGGTGAGGGAACTTGTTACGAATCCCCGCGTAAAACGAGAACGGAAAACAATAAATTATGAGTTGTCAATTTCCTTGATATGAGTAATTGACATAGTTAAAGAGAAAAACGTTAAACTATAAATTCAGTTTTAGTAAGAAATAACGTTTTAACAAATATGAATACTATAAGGCGAATTCGGAAATAACAAATATCAAAGAGTATGGGTTTTAACATCGATAAGTGCGAGACGATACATTCGAAAAGAAGAAGTATAATAAAGAAACGTTGAATTAAACTTAAACGTGACGTGACACGCTCACGGACAAGAAAAGAAATATAGAAAATGATCACGTTCTAACGTGAGTTACTGGGTATAAGGTGACGGCGACTAATTAGTCTAGCCGGTAAAACTATTCAAAGTTAAGAAAGCGTCATAACAAATACAAGCGCTTGTTAATATAACACAAGCGCGGGATATACCTATTAAAAGACTAACAAGACTAAGTGGTCAAGTGACAACTCATTCAATAAAGATAAAGGGTTATAAGCTGTAAGTAACGGCCCGCGAGGCCTTACACATGAAAGACGTACGCGTCAGTATACATGAAAACTTTTGACCAAAGGAAACGGGAGCCTTGAAAACGAAAATAGGTTCGTTTGATTAAACCAATAAACTACGTAAATAAGGTTTCGGGGACGAAACCTCTTTAAGGGGGGTAGACTTGTAACATCCCAAAAACGGGTTTGGTAAGACAAATGGTAGATACACGAAATGCAGATCACTTTTTTTAGAATCATATATGTCTATCATAACATGCATAATAACTACATAGTAATCGGATATATAAAAAAAAATAGGACTATCAGAAGTTGTTCCAGTATAAGCCGCAACAATAAACGCAATCATAACCAACAATGGATTGAAAAAAACAGGGAGATACATGAATACACCACCATTGTAACATCCCAAAAACGGGTTTGGTAATCAAACCACGTTAATAGTAAAGACGGGTAAAATACCGTTAGTGGTAAAAATTAACCCGATAAAGTCACCCCGAAAATATAAAACTTTATATTAGATTTATAAAGTATAAATAAACAAGAATTTACTAACTAGGAATTTTAACCTAGTTAGCTAATTTCTAGAAGTAACTTATAATAGGGTTAAAAACAACCAAAATTTATGATAAACAAAAGTAGAGGGGCTTATCTTGTAAAATCTGAAACTTAATTAGATAAAAAAAATAACAACGACCAAACACACAAAAGTGTGTCTGGTCGTACATGGGACGCACGGGGCGACCAGAGCTCCTCACCAAGCCCTAGTTCATCACATAATTCACAAAATTGAGGGCTCAAATCAAGCTGAAATCGAAAATCGAGCATAGATTATTGATCCTCATCACAAGAGGATTACAAGGTACGTAAAATTTGATAAAAACTCTCAACTCGAAATTCTCATGAAATTGGGAAAATCTGAAATTCATGGTTGCTTGTTTGTTTTATGATGATTTAGGAACAATATAGTGTCTAGGGACAAACCCTAGACAAATACAAGTTGAAATCATGTGAAATTTTAGTAAAATCCATGAACACCATTGTAGGTGATTAGTGGGTTATGTAGAACTTGATGAACACTAGGATTTAAAATGTTGTTCTAGTGTAATTTGATATTTATGAAACGATTTCTGATTTATTGATGTTAACCTTTATATAAAATAGACCGATTGACGTTAAATTTGGCTATATGACAGGTTATGAACTTGAATATGAATCATGTAAATTTCTGCCCATAAGGTGTTTGTTAAAACGCCTAAGATAAAGTTAAGATGTTTAGTTTCGAATAAAAACGCATATTCGAATGACATTGTGAAATCTGCGTTATACGTCATGAATGGAGTTCTAAACACATTGTTGATTGAACTCTATAGACAAAGGAGTCGAGTTTTCAAGCGGACAAACCGGAGTGGACATGCGCTTGAAGGAAACGCTTTAAAGGTACGCGACTTGTCGTCTCGTTACATTTATACAGACAAGCTTAGTTAAAATATGTTTAAAGTGATATAGTGAAAATGGTTGAGTTGGTATGTCAATGAGGTGATGGAATTCACTCGACAACCAAATGGGTCAAATTAATAGTTAAAATAATAGTGATAACAAAAGAAAATAAAGACACCATTTGGTAAAAGTTATAACGGGTCGGACACATTAAGAAAATGTCTTTTATGTAGTAAAACTCACGGCGCGAACCGGAATTGGTTCAAGGAGCATGATGAAATTAATATACCATCATACGTTGATAAATGGTCATGTCGACTAAACGGGTCAAATGGTGTGTTAATACCATTTGACATTAATAATTGACGCCTACTTGTTGAGTTTTGTGATTACAGGAAATAACATGTGTTGCGTTGCTTTACTTAGAAAATTTAAAGCAAGAGGCATGTAAACGGGTCAATGCTATGACCCGAGCCAGGTACGCATATGTGGACTTATAGTTAAAAGTGCAAAGAAGGTCAAATATCTAGCCGAAATCCTTCATTGCAAAAATGAAGGATTAAATGTGACCAAAGAGCCCTTAATAGGTAAACAGTGTAAACGACCCTTAGAGATTGTTTAGAAACTTATATTATGAGTTTGTAACCCGTAGATGTGTATAAAATTTTTAGGCAAAAACATTTGTGGGTCGAACGTCTAGAAATAGTGAATTTCGAAAATGACCAACCGATGGGTAAAATTGGGAAAAAGGGGTTCATATGTTAAATCCACCACAAAATAGTTATGGTGGAATATTTGTAGTTAATTAGACATGGAATTTTGTAGCGTCAAAAGAAAAGCACAAGTTCTAGACTAAAATGCGTAAATACCCTTAACGGGTCAAAATAAGCATTTAAGCGTAAACAGGATTTTATTATGTAAGAAAACCGTGATTTGAGATTAATATGATAGGAGATATTGAAATAATGAATTTCATGAGTTTAAAGATCAAACAAACAAGTTGGTGTGATAAAATCATGAACGGGTCAATATTTGGTAAAAAGGGTAGTAAGCTTAAGACTTAAAGGTCTTAAATTTTGTTAATCCGGATGTCGGATTTTAACTCCATAAGATGGAGAATTGAATTACGGACTCGTAGGAAAAAGAATCGGGTAAAACGGATTAAAAACGAGAGATTTATACTCGTTTCCGTGAAATCGGGTTATGCTGGGAATGTACAGCATCAGCTTAAACAACATTCTTTGAAAACAAGGGCTAGGCGTCACGCGTAGACCCTTGGCGTCACGCGGCGCCCCCCCTTGTTCCGGAAAATTTTATTTTTTTGTTGTTTGACCCATGTAACTAGTTTAAACTCATTATTTAACTCTCAAAACTAACTTTTAAGTTGGTTTTGATCATAGGTGATTGCCAAGGGTGCCCGGATGAAGATCAAGCAGCGTACAAGAACCGAACAGACGAGAATAAAGCTTCCGCACGTTGTTTCGTCGTCATTTTAAACGGAAATTCCATAGATACTAAATTGTATTATTTTCAAATTGTAAAAGTTTTAAGTCACCCGTATTATTCGACAGTATTTACTTATAATCTTATGTTTATTTTCGTAATCTATACGAAAACCTTTAATTAATTAGACGGGTGTTACAAACGTCGATTACAACTTCTTCATTAAAACAACAAGAACCATAATCGGCTATGGAATTCAAAACTAAAAGAATAAACATGAAAAAATACAAAACAAATCAGATTATTTAACAATACCTTTGTTATTATACAAGATGATATTGATGAAGATCGGAAGAAATCGAAGAAGATGACAGAGTTTCTTGGAGAAAGTGTACAAAGAAACGTGGAGAGAGAAAGGAACCGAGATTTTGTGAGGATCTTTAAAAAGTTAGAAGGTTTAAAAATATCCCATGTAACCGGGTCGGATCATCCCATTTAGTTTTTCGTCAATATCTGTTTGACTTTTGGTCAACACTAGTTTGGGTTTTGGTCAACATCTCATTTAGTATTCAACAGAAATTTGAATAACTCAATCAGTGGTTTGAAAATCTGTTTGACTTTTAGTCAACAGTTGGATGGAAACCCATATTAGATTGAATAGTGTTTTGAACAGATGTTTAAACATATGTTTAAACTTAAATAGATGTTGGGGCTTAAACAGATGTTTGGCGTTCTATATCAGTTGTTTGGACTTAAACAGATGTTTGACCTTAAATAGATGTTTGGCCATAAATAGATGTTTGGCAATAAACAGATGTTTGGCCTTAAACAAATCTTTGAACTTAAACAGATGTTTGCCCATAAAGAGATATTTGGCCTGAAACCAAACATCTGCTTAAGGTCAACATCTGTTTCACTATTCGTCAACATTTGTTTGACTTTTGGTCAACATCTATTAACATATAAACACTGTTAACATAAATTACAAATAATTAGCTAATAGACAGCACACAATTAGCATCTTAAATCATCAAGACCCTTAACAATTTGAACATATGATTTAATCATGTGTTTTATCTTAGATGGGACAACTCGAAAAGAAAATTCACTAAAAGGATAACATATTATACGGGTCAAAAAAAAGCTTACAGTGTATTTTACTGTATAAATATTGTTACATACAAACATTGTTATCATAGACACTGATGCAATATCTGCTGTTGATGCTGAACTACTATTGTTGTTGGGTAGTGGTTCACCTTTGGTTGTTCAGATCATAGACCATTGTTAGGATCTGAGGCTGTCCTGATTGTGTTTGTTTGTCATAATTGAACAAATGAATGAATGTAAAATGAGATTAAATGCAGCGGAAATGGAAACAAACTTTGTAAACACAATCAAATGGAAAATAGTTTTTCGTAAACACATGCTTCTCATTAGTCAAAAAATTACAATCAAAAGATTACATACATGCTTACATACTAAACTCCCCCTCAGCGTGAGCTCAATGGTTGATCATACAAGATAACTGAGTTGAAGGAGAAAACTCCTTAAATAGAACAGTGTAGATTGTTGTATTTATAGTACAGATCAAACCACTGAAACATCTTGGCTGACGTCACCATGAAAGTGACATCTAACAAACTAACAACCTCTAAGGACTGTTACATACAACTACTGATGACTAAACAACTGATTATAAGTAAACTACAAAACATAGGTAAACTACTTCTTCACTTTCCACTGTTGTAGTCTAAGCACTGATGTTGAACATCAGTGCTTTCTTCAAAGGTGATCACTCCTTGAATGAGCAGCACTTTGGTCTTCAGCAGTACTTAGGAGACATCAGTAGATAGAGCTTCAGTACTTTAGCAGCATCAGTCTTTAAGAGCAGCAGTTGTTGTAAGAGCAGTACTTTAGTGCATCAGATGTTAGAGCCACTGTCAAGGGGAAAGTATTAGTGCAAACAACTGCTTATTCTGGATCCACTGATCTGATCTAGTTTTGGCTTTTATCATCTGTTCCTCTGGTAGGGTTCAATCCCAACAATCTCCCCCTGGAACAGATGATGCCAAAACCCTTCATTATTGTGAATCTTTATTGCCTCATCAATAATTCCCTGACTTGCCCTTTGAATTGTAATTCAAAGTCCAAGGAATCTGTGTCATCCTCATTCCTGCACAGTGTAAGATCAAGGAGATCTTGCAGATCCTCAACACCCAGGCCCAATGCTTGTTCCCTTGATATTTTCTTCACCTCACCACTGGATTTGATCAGTCAATACGTGGGTCTGTTTCTTAGATTTCCACTTTAGTATTTTTGAATCCAGTGGGTTTCTTGGGAGAGGTTTTATTGATGATGAGTTTGGAGATGGTGGCCTCGTAATGACTGGCTGAGCAGTATTTGTAGTTTGTGTCAATTCAAGTTTTTCTCCTATCATCTGCTTAAGGCCTATTTTTACAAGGTAATCCACTGCTGCTTTATCTGCTGTTGTTTCTACATGCATCTGCTTTTGTTTCCTTGTTTGGTAAAGGATGGCAGCAGGTGGAGCAGTGGATCTCCTGATTTGTAGCTTTTGTGGCTTAGCTGGAACCACTGCTTCAGGGTAAACAGGCTTTTGTGGAACATTAGGATTTTTCTTTCTTAATTCTACCAGCTTTTTGTAAGAGGCCAACACTTTATCCTCTGACCACCTTGTCACTTGGTTCCTTGACCCAAAATCAGTTGTTATTAACTCTTCTTTCATTCTCTTCAACTGCAGAGTCCTTTCTGGTACATTTTTCTTAAACTTTGCCCAGATAGGAGGAATCTGCTTCACCTTGTTTTTTATCATATCTTGAATTCTGGCTGTTTCACTTTCTAGCTCACTGATGGTCCATTCTTTCTACTGGTACCTTTCTGCCTTGTATCTTTTGTAAGCCATGATATTATCAATATAATCTTTCCTCAAGGTTTCATCAGCTCTTTCTGATAATTTTTGACAGGTCTCTTTTGAAAACTACTCCAAAGTTTTGACTTGGGTTAGCAGATATTGGTAGTATCTTTGAATCTCTCTGTCAGATTTTCCTTCTGTATTTCTTTTGGAGATATCCTCTGCTTATTGATCCTTTAACTTCAAGTATTCTTCAATGTTATTAGGCCTTGGATATCCTTGAACAGATGGCAAGTTCCTTTTAGTAGGGTCATCTTCAAAGTAGAAGGATTTGATCTCCTTTCTAACTGCTGGAAGATCTAATGGATACTGGACTCCTGCAGGAAAAATGGCAGTGTTTGAATTTGAGACTTGTGCTGAAGAGAGTGGGACAGGATTTGGAATGGTAACAAGGGACAGTGGTTGTGTGGATGTTTGTGGTGGTGAAGGGTCATCATTCAGAATTATCCTTCTCCTTTTAGGTTTTGGAGAGGTTGGTGGTGTTTTGGTGGGTTGATTGGTGGTGATTTGAGTGGTAGATGGTTGACTAACAGTTGTTGAAACAACTGGTGTTTCAACCACTGTTGCCATTACAACAGATGATGTGTCACCTGAGGTCTTCTGCTTTTTGGCAGGTGGTGTTGGTGGTAATGAGGATGTTTTTGGTGGTGATGTGATTTGTGGTAAGGCAGTGGATTGAGTGTGTCTTGAAGTGGTGGCAGTTGTTGGTGTAACAGATGTTGAAACCACTGAAGTACCAACAGGTGTTGATACAACAGGTGTTTTAACATCTGCTGGTTTGGAGGTTTGATGTGTGGAGCTTTTGGGAGGTATGGATTTGGGTTGCCTCACTTTTCTAGTGGGCTGTTTTCTTTTAGGCTCAGGATTTTCTTCATCCTTGGGCTCAGAAACACCCTCCACTTCCATTTCCATATAAACTTTCTTCTCCTGTTCAAACCTTGATTTTCCCTTTGCCTCTCTATCCTTTTTCACCCTTGCATTTTCATCAGCAATGGCATTTAAGGTCACATCAACCTTTTTAGAACCATCTGGTTTAGGGATGTCTGCAAGCATACTGGATTTCTCTGGTGCAATGTACAAACCATCTTCATATCCTTTTTTCTTTAGCTGCTTCATTCCCCCCCCCCCCTCTTTGGCATCAGTTGGTGGTGGGTTGTCCGCAAAGATGATAGGAAGAGGAGCAGAATCAGTGGTTTTCAGCAAGTGGGCCTTGATTGCCTTTATGTCTGCTTGTGTATCCATGAACCTAGCTTCCATCATATTTCTGATCTTTTGAACTTGTATTTCATGTTGCTGATCAGTGATGCGTATTCTAGTGTTATATATATTAGGTGTATATTTTAAGCCCCTTTAACACTTTTTAGTCAAGTTTTAAATTTATAAAACACGATATTTACTAACACTAGACACACATATGGGCAAGTGCACCCATCGTGAGCGTAGTATAGTGTTGGTAAGATACCGAGGTCGTCCAAGGACACAAGAGATTTTAGTACCGGTTTATCCTCAACGTCTAATCAAATCAAAAAGTTTAGAAAAATGTTTTAAACTAAGAAAAATAAAAACTAACTAAAATGCTGAAAATAAAAATAAAAAGAAAAACAGATAGACAAGATGAATCACTTGGTTCCGACTCGTATCTAGTGTAACCTTTATTATTTCCGCACTTTTGCACTATTTTAAGAGATTGTCTTAGTTATTGTAGTAGGCCCCTCTTTTGAAGGTGACGTTACCCTCACCCCAGTAGTTTGAGTCAGCAAGGATACAATCCTAAAATGGTGGATTATTGGAAGATAATTAATTAAGTTATTAATGCAATATTATGGTAGGGCCCTCTTTTGGAGGTGACGTTACCCTCGACTAAGTAGTCTGAGTCAGCAGGAATACAGTCCTAAATAGCCGGGTTATAGTATTAATAGTAGTTAACTTATGAGGGGATCAAAGAGTTTGGACCCCCGCCATCCAATACCGTTAAGTATTGAAGGAGGTCCTACTAAATTTGACCCAGGTCCATTGCAGGACCTCTAAACGTTGAACAATGGCAAGACCTTTACCAAACCGTTCCCTTAACCCCCGACCAGGTAGCCAACATACCTCCATATAGACCGTGGAGATATGAATGGTGAAAATCTTTTATTTTATATAGACAGTAAAATAATGCCAAGACACCATGGACAAACGATAAGGAAAGATCACCTTCAACATAAGCAACTAGTTATTAAAGTCATTAATACAAAACCAAGTAAAAAGTGCAAAAGATTAGAAATAAAAAGTATTCACTAGACACTTTGTCTTCACCAAGTGATGTAAGAGACTTAGGCAAACATGGCCTTGATTGTCAAGAACTCTTACGATCAATCTTGGATCCCGAGACGACTCACACACTCTATGATGGACAATGGATGATGGTGTTATGGTGGTGGTGGGTGGTGGGTGAAGTGTGAGAGAGGTGGTGTGCCAAGGGATGGTTTGAGCTTGAGCCAAGCACTTCTATTTATAGGCTGAACAGAAGCTCGGGCACGGCCCCGTGTCCACATCCTTCTCTTTCTTCATTTAATGCAGTTTTGTCTTTTTAGTTGACCACGCCCCCGTGTCCGCTGAGCACGACCCCGTGGTGCAGAAGAATCTTTGTACTATGCAGATTTGCTGGATTGTGCGAATCTTATAGTTGACCACGGCCCCGTGTCCGCTGAGCACGGCCCCGTGGTGGGCAATAGAAGCTTCTACCACTTTGTCTTTTCTGCTGGCACTTGGGCACGCCCCCGTGCTGGCCGAGCACGGGGCGTGTTCAGTCTTCTGATCTCTTGTTTTGCTTGGGAAGATGCTGTCGTGGGGTCGGGCATGTCACGTCTTGTTCCTTTTCTTGTATTTATGTTAGATTTTGATGTCTTTTTGCTTCTTTTGTTAATTTGAGCTTATTTAATCCTGAAAATACAAAAGGAAGACAAAAGCACACTTTTTTCAACATTAGTACTAAAAAGGGGTTAGTTTTATGCCTCATTTGATGAAATTTATATGTTGCATTTTGAACACATCATCAGCATATGCCCTTTGTTGGTGAAGCAGAGGTTGAAATAAACTCGAAAGCTCAGAGGGAGTAGGAGCAGATGATGGAGCAGATGCTGCATCTGGTGCAGCAGTGGGTGTTGCCTTTTGTGCTTGTAACAACTGTTGCAGCATTGACTTAATATCTGCAACAGATGTGTCCAATTTGCCAACCCCCTCCGTCAATTCCTTGTACATTAAACCATCACCCAAGTTAATGGGATCATCTGATTTCCCACTAGCAGTGATTGTATCAGCAGTTGAATTAGGGAAAGTTTCCCAAAAGTCATCCACAGATGCCCCTTTTTCTTGGTACAGGGGACTTCTTTCCTCAGCAATTGACATCCTTTTAATAGAACCAGTGGTTGGAACAAACACACCAGCGGATATCAGAGTTGCTGGAGAGGAAATTGCCTTCAAGGGAGTCTTATTGATGAAACAACTGGCCAGGTGTAGATCAGTGGATCCAAAACCTGTAGTTGCTGCTCCACTTGAACTACTGATAGGAAGTACTTGTACTTCCTGCAGTGTAACCTCCTCAGTTGTTGGTGGGTTAGCAATGATTGAGACACCAGACCCAGTCACTTGTTGAGGTATATTCTCATTAACAGGTGTTTGAGAAGAACTGGTTTGTGTCTGGGCTAAATCAATTGCATCCAATAAAAGTTTTGTTTATAGGGGAATTTGAGAAGTGAGGATAGGTGTAGAAAGCAAATTTGCCCCGGGCAGTGGGCTGTGGATGATGGAATCAAGTGATTCCATAGCATCATAATTTGGTGTCCCTGTTCTTACAACCTGTTCTTTTTTAGAAGAAGCAGGAGGAGTTTGAGGCTCGGGTTGAGATCTTTCTTCCAACTGCTGTGAGGAAGTAGCAGCAGTGGTTATTGGTGACTTTTATGTTGTCACTGGTAGTTGCTCTGGGATCTCATCTTCCAGAGTTACCTTTGTTTTAGGTTTAGGGGGCTTTTGTGATTTTTTCTGTTTTGGTCTTTTGGTGGTTTTAGGTGGGGGTTTCACAACAGTTGTTTTCCTGCTGTGATCACCTTGAGTAGTGGGCTCAACAGCAGGTGCCTGAGGAGCAGTGGTAGCTGTTGAAGTCTGCTCAGGAACCTCTGCTTGTGTTTTGGAAAGTTTTGACAGCCTTGTAAAGGTTTCAGAAGTGAGGTTGTTTATTGAAAAAGGATTGCCCTGGATAAGCACATGGGCATTATCTTTTGAAAATTTCTTTTTAAAATAGTAACTTAAAAACCTTGGAAAGAGCAAAAATGCCTTTTTATTAACATTTGTAACAAGATAATTGAAGATTTCCTGGGAATAGTTAAAATTTTCACCATGTAAGATAGCATAACCCAGATATTGAATCTTCAATGGGATTTCATTGAAAGCAGTGGTCTTGTTTGAGACACACATCAATAGGGTATGAAACAAAAACGTTGTGGCAGGAGGAAAACTGCCTTTTTGCAAAGTGTCTTTTTTCATTTCCTCTTCATAACCCCTTTCAATGAAATCCATTTGATACTCTGTTTTACGTAAAGATGTTTTACCTTGAAGATCATCGAGTTCAAAAACCTCTGAAATGGTTTGAGGTGTTATTGTGACTGGAACACCCTTTATAGAAGAATTGATGGCTAAGGGCTTTTTATCCTTAGTTTCCAACTTAGCATTTTTCCAGAATTCTTGCTGGGTATCCATGTAGATCGGAGCATCACAAGTCAACAAAGTTTTATACTTTGAAGACGACAGAGCATCAATGATGGAATTGAAGGTTTCGGTGTGACTGGGTTTTTCAAGTAGACCCAAGTAGTTATGTGGGGATTTGAGTGGGAGAGACATGGTGATTTGAGTATGATTGCGAGAGGAAGAAGACGATGAAGAGGATGAGTGATTTTGAGAGAAATGGATGATACCTGCTTTGAGAAAGGAATTTTGAATTCGATTCGACAGTAAAAACCCTGTTTAGGGGTTTTGATCAGGGTTTTATAGGGGGGAAAGTGAATGCTGACGTGGCAGCGGTTACAAAAAGATCTGACCGCTATGTATTGTCCACGTGCCAACCTCTGATGATAATGGAGGACAGTTGGTAGGAAACCACTGATGGAACAATATCAGTGGTTTGCAACGGTTACAAATGAGAATAGTGACTGACTTTAAGCTAGCAGTGGATAGCCATCAGTGGGTTAAAACACTGATTTTGAACAACAGTTTTTTTTATTTTTTATTTTAACTTTAATTTTTATCACCAAAACAATATTCGAGGAACTCTTATCTCATTGGAATGTAACGATTAGGTAAAATTGTAATTTCATTGTAATTCTAGTTTTCATTTGTGTAACACCCCGAAAACGAGTTTGGTAATCAAATCCCATTAATACTAAAAGATGGGTAAAATACCATGAATGGTAAAAATCAACCCGGTAAATGTAAGAGGCCAGAGTTAACGGGACTTAAAATAAAACGGGTTAGGTAACACCTCAAAAAATATATTGGTTTCGTATATATATTGAATATCGGTTATGAACAAGATGAAATAACTAGGAAGTAAATAACCTAGTTAATTACGAGTCTTGTAGTAATAAAGAAGTTGGTTAAAATACACTCAATATAACTTGGGTAAATTAGAGGGGCCATAAGGGACAACCTAGAAACAAGTTTTAATTAAATAAAACTCTCAACACCAAAACACACACCCACCTTGAGTGTGTGTTCTGGTCGACATTTTCCACAGGAGCAAAGGAACTCCTTTGTTCAACCCTAACTTGTCTAAATCCAAGAAATTGAGAGGCCAAATCAGTCCCAAATCGAAATCCAAGCTCGTATTAGTGATCACCTAAGTGAAGGGATCACAAGGTATGTTAAATTTCATCTCTTGATTATGCCTTGAATTTTGGTTAAAATGTGAAATCGAAAATTAAGCTTTGCATGACCAATGTTTGAACAAAATTAGGGATGAAATCATGTCTAAGAGTAAACCCTAGTCAATGATTTGGTATATTAGTGTTCAAAGTTATGAAATCATAGTCATCCATTTGTGTGTTTAATGGGTTTTGTAGAAACATGATGAACATTAGAATCATGAGTATCAAACTAGTGTTATTAGAATTCTATGAAGTTAGTTTTGATATTGAAGTTTTAATATGACACTAAATTGAAAATGATGTTAAACTTGGTAGAAATAACTAGTTAAGAACTAGTTTGTAAATGTGTAAAAAATTATGCCCACTAGGTGTTTGTTAAAATGCCTAAGTGAAATCAAGCGTCTACTCGATTCAAAATGGAATTTGATTTGATTAGGCATCCGTAGGAATGCCTAATATCACGATAAAAAGGGGTTTCGTTTATAGATGAAAACCCGTATATGTTGTCTAATGAATAAAGTGTTTGTGATAATTGATTAGATTGCTTAAGAGAGTTATTGAACGCAAACTTTCTTTTTGTATGGTTGAGGGTAAATAACCTTTATAAGTCAAATTAACCAATCATGAAGTCGAATGGTATTATCGACATAGAATTCGTAAGATGGAATGGTCGTATGTGATAATGACTAATCTAATCGTATTACGGAATATGATCATAGTTTGACTCTTGACAAGTTAGATGGAGGCTTGTGAATGAAGCGGGTCAAACGGAGCAAGTACGAAAAGAAAAGCGTAAATTGGATGCGAGGTAAGTAAAGCTTACACCTTTTTTTGTTGTAATACCTATTGGTTTTATAGATCATGAAGAATAAAAAGTCTTGTTTGAAATATGATATTCCGACACAACATGTGCGGTTCGGAACAAAAGACAATGATCATAAACTATGTTTAATGGTTAAAAGAGCTAATACGGTTATTTAGTCATGAAATGACTAAAAGATAACGAGTTTTTAATGATTACTTATAAGGTAAACTAATGCAAATAATAAGGGTAAAACGGTATTTTGGTCACTTGTTGACAATAACCGTTAGCTTGTGAAAGACACTTTATAGCGTAAGTTATAATGGGTCAAAAGAATCAATAAATGATTTATAAGTAAAATGACTATACGGTGTCAACCGGAGTGAGTCATGTAGACGAGATGATAATAAATACCATCTCGCAAAGATATATAGTCTTTTAGACCAAACGGGTCAAAAGGTGAAAATATCACCCTTTGACAATATCGACTAATGATTATTGTTGAGTTATATGATTTCAGGAGTCTATATAGAATGAATGGGTATTTGCATCGCTATAATTCAGCGATTTCTAAATCAAGGTATTAAAACGGGTTAATGCATTGATCCAAGTCAGGTTTGTAAAATGGTTCAACTCATCATTTAGAACTTGAGGTTCTCTAAGAGTTAAACAATGTCAAAATTTGATATTCGGTTATCTTTAAGGTAAACCGAATAATTTAAGTTATAATCGTGGTGTTTTAGAAACATAATGGTTTCTAAACAGAATTATAGTTAAAAGATCAGATTTTGGGTCAAACAAGTATATAAAAGTCCTTCGTCGTAAAAGAAGGACTAAAATTGACCAAAAACGCCCTTGTAGGCTAAATTGAACAAACAACCCTTAAAGGTTGTTTGGAAACAAGTTTTATGGTTGGATAAATATTTCGAATAAGTATAGAAATCGAAAGATATATATCTTTAGTCAAATGACTCTATTTGAGTCTTTGCCGTAAACTAATAATTCGAGGGGTTAAACTAGGGTTATATAGATCACCACATTAATCCCACCATAAATACAGTCGTGGTTATAACACTCATCTTTAAATTATAAGTTGGTAATCAGAGCTAAGGTTAAAGACAAATGTGTTCGGTTCAAGGCTTGATCAACATCCAGTAAGAATTTATTTGAAGCAAATTTTTAAATTAAAAGATTAGAAGGAATAGTGATTTATTGTGTATGGGAGGAGTATAGTAATATACTCGAACCCCGGAAGTACACTAGCATAAACGGTTAAGGCAAAGTTGTATACTTGACCGAATAGTGAGTATAAATTCTCATGTAAAGGCATGAGAGTGATTGAACGAATTATTTATCAAATTATTTTAAAATTTCAGTAAGAAGATGTCGGGAGGTGCTAGTGACAATGTCCTATCCCTCACTACTGACGAGTTGAAAGAAAAGATTGTCGAGGAAGTCGGAAGGGCAATTGAAGCTAGCCTACCAAGATTTATGGAAAGGATACAAAACACATTACTTTCGACTATGGAGGAAAAGATGGGTGAATTAAGAGAAGACCTTACCAATGATAGAGGTAAGGCCAAAGAAAAGAAAGGTTGTTCTTATAACAAGTTCATGGCATGTAAACCCCCGATCTTCAATGGAGAGGTGGATCCAATTGCTTGTCAAAGGTGGATAAGCGATATCGAGGGTGTTTTTGAACGAACGCATTGTGATATAAGCGACTTCGTGGCTTATGGAACTGGCCAGCTTAGAGGCCAAGCTAAGGATTGGTGGGACAACCTTAGAAATGAAAGGGGTGTTGAAGCAACAAGGGCGATGACTTGGGAAGATTTTAAAACGCCATTTCTCAAACATCATAGCCCCAAGGCGGTAATCAATAAGATAAAAGAAGAATTCATGCAAATGAGGCAAAAAGGTGAAACCATCGATGAAATCACGGGAACGTTTATGGATAAACTCAAATTTTGTGATGAGTTGGTTAAGATCAAAGAACAGAAAATTTACTACTATCACAATATGTTTAGAGCCGAATATAGAGAGTTCATGACTCCCTCACATTACGAAAGCCTCACCGACATAATCAATGCGGCGCGTGAGCGCGAGATTGAATTGAAAAGGCAAGTTGAAAGAGGCGAGAGAAGAGCCTTGGATGAAAACCCAAGTCCCACAAAGAAGTCGAAGGTGGCTGAATCTTCAAAGAAGGGAAATGCGAAAGGAGTTTCCCCGAGTTGTAAGATATGTGGACGCGTTCATAAAGGCGAATGTTATTTTAAGAACAAACCTTGTGTTGCATGTGGCAAAACGGGGCATGGGGTTTCAAACTGCCCAGATAAAATGACGGTGTGCTATAAGTGTTATCAGCAGGGTCATAAGAAGTCGGAATGTTCGGAACTAACGGGAAAGAAAGAGGGTGCTGAATCCAAGAATGAAACCCCAAAGTCTAAGGCAAGGTCGTTCCAAATCACTGCTGTTGAAGCAAAAATGGAATCTGACGTGGTTACAGGTATATTTACTGTAAATTATGTCCTTGCATGTGTTTTATTTGATACGGGTGCGAATAAGTCTTTTGTTTCACATAGATTCATTCAAAACCCTTTGTTCACATTAACAAAATTACCTATGCCAATGGAAGTAGAAGTAGGTAATAACAAAAGTTTTATTGTTTGTGATGTATGTCGGGAATGCAAATTGAATATCGATGGCGAGGAATACTCCATTGATTTAATACCCATGTCCATGGGTGAATTTCAAGTGGTAGTTGGAATGGACTGGCAGTCTCGCTACCACGCTAAGGTGATATGCTTACGTAAGGAGATACACTTAACTTCTCCGAGCGGAAAGCGTGTCGTCATCTATGGGGAAAAGGCTTGTAATCCCATGATATGCTCTATGATAGAAGCCCGCAAGTTTATACTACACGGGTGTAAGGCATATGTAACTTATGTACGAGATGTGGAAAAAGAAACGCCAAGGATTGAAGACGTACCCGTGGTACGTGAATTCGAAGACGTCTTTCCCGAGGATCTTCCGGGAATGCCGCCAGAGCGTGAAGTAGAATTCGGGATTGAACTGATTTCGGGTGCTAAACTAGTAGCTAAAGCTCCATATAGACTGGCACCGTCGGAATTGCAAGAATTAAAGTCCAAATTACAAGATTTACTTGATAAGGGATTTATCCGGCCTAGTGTATCTCCTTGAGGAGCGCCAGTGCTATTTGTAAAGAAGAAGGACGGGAGCATGCAGATGTGTATTGATTACTGGGAGTTAAACAAACTCACGGTAAAGAATCGATACCCGCTCCCGAGGATCGACGACCTGTTCGATCAATTACAAGACGCTAGCTGGTTTTCAAAAATCGATTTGAGATCAGGTTACCACCAATTGAGGGTAAAGGAGGACGATATACCAAAGACGGTGTTCCGTACGCGATATGGACATTACGAATTCCTCGTGATGTCCTTCGGATTAACGAATGCACCAGCGGCTTTCATGGATCTCATGAACCGGGTTTGCAAACCGATGCTTGATAGGTCGGTGATTGTTTTTATCGACGACATCCTTGTTTATTCAAGAAACGAGACGGATCATGCTAACCATTTACGAGAAGTGTTTAAGATACTAAGGCGGGAAAGATTATATGCTAAATTTTCGAAATACACCTTCTGGTTACGAGAAGTGCAATTCCTAGGGCACGTCATAAGTGCCGAAGGAATATTGGTGGATCCATCGAAGGTAGAAGCAGTATCAAAATGGAACCCTCCAAGGAATCCATCCGAAATTAGAAGTTTCTTGGGGTTGGCAGGTTACTATCGGAGATTCATTCAGGATTTCTCCAAGATTGCATCGCCTTTAACCAAGTTAACCCGCAAGAACGAGAAGTTCGTCTGGGAAGATGATCAGGAAAAGGCATTTCGGATACTAAAGGAAAAGTTAACCTGTGCACCGGTGCTGACTTTACCAGATGGTACAGATGACATGATAGTGTATTCGGATGCATCGCACTTAAGCCTTGGGTGCGTGCTGATGCAAAAGGGAAGGGTAATTGCGTATGCCTCAAGACAACTTAAGCTACACGAAACAAAATACCCGACTCATGATCTCGAGCTGGCAGCCGTAGTATTCGCCTTAAAGATTTGGAGGCATTACTTATATGGCGTGAAATGTACTATTTTCACCGACCATAAAAGTTTAAAGTATTTCTTCGATCAGAAGGAGTTAAATATGAGGCAGAGGCATTGGTTAGAAGTAGTAAAGGACTATGACTGCGAAATCCACTATCACCCCGGGAAGGCTAATGTGGTGGCGGACGCCCTTAGCCGAAAGGAAGAATACACTCTAATTCGAGTACGGTCTATGCTGTTGGTAGTAACTTCAGGCTTGCTTGAACAAATTCGAGAAGCCCAGATCGAAGCAGTAAGGGAAGAGAATTGGAAGAAAGAGCGTATAAAAGGGTTGATAAAAGATCTTGTGGAAGGAAGTAATGGGATGAAGTACCGGTATGGTAGGATTTTGGTCCCAAACACATGTGGTGTTAAGGATCTTCTACTTGACGAGGCTCACAAGTCTCGCTATTCGATCCATCCTGGGGCAACCAAAATGTATAGGGATCTGAAGCAAAACTATTGGTGGCCGGGGATGAAAAGAGATGTGGTTAAATATGTGGAGAAATGCATGACTTGTTTACAAGTTAAAGCGGAACATCAAAAGCCTTATGGCAAACTTCAACCTTTAGATATTCCGGTTTGGAAATGGGAACATATCACTATGGACCTGTTAACTAAACTGCCAAAGACGGCACGGGGTTTTGATGCCATTTGGGTAATTGTAGATAGACTAACCAAAAGTGCCCACTTCATCCCCATCCGAGAAACCTACACCTCCGAAAAGATGTCGGAAGTGTACGTGAACGAGATCATAGCACGCCATGGGGTGCCGGTAACTATCATGTCCGATAGAGATACACGGTTTACCTCAAATTTTTGACACGACTTTCAAAATCAAATGGTACCAAGTTGTTGATTAGTACCGCAGACCGACGGGCAAAGCGAGCGAACGATACAGACTTTAGAAGATATGCTTCGGGCTTGTATAATAGATTTTGGCGGCAGCTGAGATGTGTATCTACCGTTAGTTGAATTTTCATATAACAATAGCTACCATTCAAGTATTGGTAGGGCACCGTATGAAATGCTCTACGGAAGAAAATGTCGGACACCGATATGCTGGGAAGAAGTAGGCCCTCGGGAGCTTGCTCATAAAGATGTAATCCGGGTTACGAATGAGAAAATTGACATGATCTGACCCCAACTGAAGGCAGCTCAAGATCGACAAAAATCATACGCGGATAAGAGACGAAGGCTAATGGAATTTCAAATTGGCGATAGGGTGATGCTTAAGGTATCTTCGTGGAAAGGAATTATCCGGTTTAGAAAGCGAGGAAAGTTGAGTCCATGATTTATAGGGCCTTTTAAAATCTTGGAGCGAGTGGGTAAGGTGGCTTACCGACTAGAATTACTGGATGAGCTAAGAGGGATACACAACACTTTCCATGTCTCGCATTTGCGGAAGTGTTTAGCTGACAAGACGGCCTATGTTCCCCTCGATGATATAGAGATTGATAATAAACTCAACTATATAGCGAGGCCTATCGCAATCCTAGACCGTAAAGTTAAGAGTTTAAGGAACAAAGAATTTGACCAAGTGAAGGTCAAATGGGAACACCGGAAGGGATCAGACACCACTTGGGAGTCTGAAGAGGAAATGAGACGACTCTACCCCTCGCTTTTCGGTACGTGGCTAATGCTTCGTCACTATTGTAAATTAGTCTTTCATTATTGGTGTAAATTGGTAATTTAGATTATGAGATTTAAGAGGTTTGGTTTGCTTGAATGATGGACTTCATGACGGCAAACCAAACGAATTATTAAGGGTAGGTACAAACCGGGTAACGGGAGTACCTTATCCGTGGACTATAAGCCCAGGCAACGGGTAGTAACATATTAAACACGCAAACCGGTAATGGGAGCGTGAGTGTTGAACGTAAAGGACCCGGAGATGGGTCACCTTGATACAAAGTAATATCCCGTTCGTATGGTTTCGGGAATAATGAATTTGAGGGTAAAGTTGGTTAAAAAGTAGAATTAAATATCCACAAGTTTGATTATGCATCCAATGATGCATATCCGTTACAATTCTCGTTAGGAGAATGTTAATAAATTGAAAACAGGAAATTATAAGTCTCACCAGAAATCTGGGGTGTTCCGTATTGTGTTTTGACGTTTTAAAGGTGCGAAACTGGAATAAACGGGTCAAAACAGCAAGACATGAAGAATATGCAACAGCTACCGTAATTTACGGTAGCTACAGTAACTTACGGTAGCGACTGAAGTTGTTACGCTGGTTTTATAGTGCCTTACGGTAGCCCCCGAATGCCCAGTGGCTACCGTAGCTTACGGTGGCTACCGTAAGCTACGGTAGCGCCCAGTATTTTTGTTGAAGTTTTGCATGATTAGTTATTCGAATCCGTTTAAAAGCGTAGTTTCGATTATACTAATTCTTAAAGACCCTAATACTAATGTTTGTTAAAATTTCCAGCTTTTAGGTAATGCGAGTACGTGGATGATGGTCAAGTTAATGCTTCCGAACCGAACACATTCAAGATCTAGTTCCGCAACTTTTGTTATTATTAGTTATTAGTAAGACTTATGTAAAAGAAGGAATACTTATGTATCCTAATGTTGCTTTTAAACGATTGATAAACTCGTAAGTACTAATCGATCGATATTGTAAATGTTTTTGGCTTAACGTTTATATAGCTTAGTTTTATTTTATGGGTACAAACTTATAATTAAAAGATGAGTGTTATAAGACTTGTAACAACCATGTTATTATTTACCGATTACCGTAAATAATCAGAAACTAAATGAGTATTTTTATTTAAACATTCATGCTCAAGTACGGGTTTATTAAAACTTTTCTAAACTAGAAAGCAAAACAACATAGTGTAATTAAATTCGTCGTTTGAAATGAAAAACGACGACAACTTGCGGAAGCTTGTTTCTTAATCGTGTTCGGTTCTTCATCGGGCTCGATAGTCATCCGGTACTACTAGGCAACCTACATTCCATAAAAATGAAATGATTTTAGTCATACGCGGTTTAAAACGTGTTCAACGGGTTCGCGAAACAAAACTCTACAAAATTGACTGGGCACTACCGTAGCTTACGGTAGCCTCTGGGCAAAATGGGGCTGCCGTAAGGCAGTAGAGGACCAGCGTAACCACTTCAGTCACTACCGTAAGTTAGGGTAGCTACCGTAACTTACGGTAGCTACTGCATTATCCTTGATATCTTGCTGTTTTGACCCGTTAAGGGCATTTAAGCGCTTTCAAGCTTAAATCGCTTTCCGTTACTTCTAGCATTGCAATACCAAATAATAGAATTGAGAGGAATAATTGCATTACATCCCTGTTGAAAAATAGAATTGATAAATTTAGGGAAAGTGAGGTTGAAAGATGATAACCCAACAGTGGAGGATCTCATTCTACAGCTTCGATAAATTCAAGGATATTCTCAAATAATAGTTCCTGGATGCTTCCAAAGAAGCAGCACTTTGGACATCTGTTGTTCTTCAAACATCTATTATCTTTTCTATCTATTATATATAATAAATGAAAGTTATTTGGTCCACGTGGCCCAAATAACTTTCATTTATTATATATAATAGATAGAATAGATAATAGATGTTTGAAGACAACAGATGTCCAAAGTGATGCTTCATTGGAAGCATCTAGGAAGAATTACATGAGAATACCGCTCAATTTATCGAAGCTATAGAATGAGATCTCCACTGTTGGGTTATCATCTTTCAACCTCACTTTCCCTAAATTTATCAATTCTATTTTTCAACAGGGATGTAATGCAATTATTACCTTATTTAAGATACCTTCAACTGCATCTTCTGATAAATCAACATTCATTTCACTCAAATGATAGCTTCAACTGCATCTTCAATCATGAACTATCTAAAGAAATGGATGAAATCATCCAAAAATACCCAAAATAAAACTAATTAAACCATCCAATATTCTTGAGTACTCACCATTAATGTATTGACCAATATAAAATCAAACCCTAAAAGCATACAAATCATAATGAAATATGAAATCAGGTAGTTGTATAACAAATCATTTTATTATATGAAATAACGAAGAAGAAGAAGAACTGACTACAAAGTGTATTAACAATTAGCAAAAGAATAACAATTATCTGATTTATGTGCGGCTCTTAACTACATTCCGTAAAATGTGTACATCTAACAAATAAACAAAGAACAAAGAAACAAACCAAAAAACTTGTTGGGCGATTAAAATTAAAAGGATATCATACGCAATATTCAGGTAATTAGAATGGCCATGTTTACCTTACTTGACAACAATAGCAAACAACATCAAACAACAATAGCAAGTGACCAATCAATCAACCTCATAATCATATAGAAGCCTAAAAATAAAATAAAATGAAAATTAGATAAGTGAACATCAAAACTGAACAGGAAACCTGACCAAAAATTAACCAAACACCTGATGTTGAATCCACTATAGATGTTGAATCCACTGTAGATGCTGAACCACTGCAGTTACAAACAGATCATACCTCGGGAACTGGAAATTTAAAAGGATCGGCTTCAAAGGCTTCAACAATCGGAAGATTCAAATCTCAAGCAAATGAAACCCTAATTTCAAAAAGAATAATCGGTGAACATATTCACAGATCAATAATCAATAGATGTTGTACTCATATCATCACCGTTAAGAAAAAACCCCTTAGTTTCTGAACATATTCAAACATACCAGTTCATGGCGGAAATCTAGCCGCAGATAAGCGGATCTGAACTTTGATAACCATCGATGACAACAACCTTGGAACCATATGATGAGATTAGGAGTAGAAATTAGGGTTTAATTAGAAACTTTGTATGAAAATAAGAAGAAATCAACACAGATCTATAAACATACAAATCAAACCTCAAATGGAAGAACCTTGCCGACGAAGAAGATGAAAGAATCTTGTAAGAGAAAAACCGCAGAACCCTTAGCCGGCGCCCCATCTCTCGATCTATCTCTCGAATCTTCTCTCCTTCTTTCAAGATGAAGAGCAAAAAGAATTCTGGTGAGTTTAGGGTTTATGGGGAATAAATGTGAGAAAGAAGAATCGATAATGGAAGAACTGGATGAAGGAAAGGATCTTTAGGGTTTGGAGAAAAGAGAAAGCCTGAAGGAGAAAATGAGGCGACAGAATGATTTAGGGTTTTTTTGATAAAGAGGAATCATAGATCTAAAGAAGAGGAATCGCAGATCTAAAGAAGAATCGCATCTGGTCTTCTTAAATCGCTAGAGAAGGGAGAAGTGAAGAGTACGGAAGAAGAATTAGAAGATTAGGGTTTTTAGGAGTGAGATAAAGGGACGAAACACTGTTGGGTGGGAAAATAGGATTGAGGATGCCCCAATCAAGTGACACGTGGCCCAAATCGCTTTCATTTATTATATATAATAGATTTGTAACATGTTTTGGCAATATGGTGTTGTACTCTAGGCAGTATTGATATTTTGTGCTTATTATTGTTGTGCGTAGCTTTGTATTATTGTACATCATGGTGTCTATTGGTTTCCTCACCACTACCGCTTCATTCGACCTGTAAAACCCTAAAAAAGATAGATTCACATCCAGTTGATCAACATCGGCATTCCTTCCCGATCTTAACATCACCACTACCATCCATCCCCGTCCGTCTGTCACCACCATCATTCCCCTCTCCTCTCTGTCTCTTCCCTCTGTGAAACTACACCACCATCTTTGCCATCTCCGATAGCCGCTGTAAACATCCCAGCCCTGAAGTACCGAAATCGTAAAATCGGTTATTCTTAGCGGTGATTTAAACTCGACGCCAACGATTTCGCTTGAGGATACGGTATGCACTTCTCTGCTTCTTTGTTTGATTTGGCCAATAGTCGGATTTCCTTTGGTTGTTTCATGCGTTTCTTATGTTGCATGTGAATCTTTAAGGTTCTGTTGATTCTCATTTGGGGCTTGCATTTTGTATGGTTGGGGTTCAAAAAGAACTGAAGGTTTTCCTTATTGAGACCTTAACCTTTGTTAATCAATAAAGGGTTAAAAGAGTAGTTCAAATTGGAGATTAATGATAGAGAAGTGTATATATGTGTATGTTCTCAGTTCCCCTTTCTTATATATGTGTATGTATGTGTTATAATCTGATGTAGATATATTTTTTATATGTTTATGTTGGTTGTTTGATCATTATTTATTGAAATTTAGGGTTTCTTTCTATCTTTCCATCATATACAAAGCAAAACATTTATAGGAATGCTTAATCTTTTTTACTTTACCATTTGTTTGAAATTATTCATTATTTGAACAGGTTATTCCATTGTGATTTTCTATGAACAGAATGTAAGAAAAATATTAACTTCCAGTATGCTTAAAATGCCATCTCCATGACCTCTTTCATTCAACTACACTTCAAATTGTCATGGAGTAGTCATAGTTTGCATCACCTCAGGTACATATTAGACGTCTTTTTCCAATGCTAGACTTTCCATAGCATATGGTTGGTTTATATTTCAAATTCTTTTACTGGTCTTTCGAATTTTATGTAAATTGTAAAGTTCATTCCTTCATTTTTTTATTTTTTCTATTGTATGTAACAGTTAGGAGAGGGCAACCATGGGACTACAAAGGCTGTCTAGATTGCCGAAGAAAAGTTTACGAATAAATATCACAAGTATGCTGGAGGGCTTAAGTTATTACAGGTAATGAATGATAAATTTAGTTCACT
>JARYGA010032676.1:0-28397 GCA_030545235.1 Helianthus tuberosus
TAAACATAAACTTAAATGAAAGTATACCTCAAAATAAAAAATATAAATTCTTCACCTTAATGGTTTAACAAAATTTATTGACTCGATATCAAAGAGTCATCGTTTTGCAATAATGTGGTTCATAGTGCAAAAGCGGAATGATATTTGAGTTTGGATAAAATAACAAATCGGAATGAAAGCCTCCAGTGGTCTTCATAAATCAAACGAACCACATGCGTAATAAACAGTGCATGTGTAATGTGTGAATTTACCAGGAAATGAAATAGATCAATATTCGCTCTATGAAAGAAATCCTCATGGTATGATGACCATTAGAGGAAACAGAAACACGAAAGTTAATTTATTATCTGCAGAAGTCAGAATTTTAACGAAAGAAATATAAGAACTTTTATCTGAATTTTCATGGAAATAACTGTTGTTAAGTGACATTACTAGGGAATGTCAAATAAAATGAAATAGGGAATTTGCAAAGGTATGTAACTCCTTTTTCAGTGATAATAATTATGATTAGACTGTGCACTGATAGTTGTAAAATTTTGTTCCAACGTACCTTATGTCGTTTATAGGATCACAGGGCAAAGTGCTACTTTTAATTATTCTACTGACGGAATTAGCATTGGTGTCATCGTGCCTAATTTATATTTTCCAAAGGTCTTGCCTTGGAAGTCGTATGTGATATACTTCAACGTCTGTGGATGTATAATTTTAAGTTTCATATGTTTTCTTGTGCACTAGCCAAATTTTACTTGCTTCTTACTTTGCGTTTAATAGTTTATGGTAACGCATTGGAAATTCTTATACTTTTGATAGTGTCCCAACATAAAGGGTTTCCATTGTTTATTTTATCGTACGAGTTACGAGGTAGATGATTAAACAAAATAATGGAAAAGAGATTCCTGATAAAGAATCTAGACACAGATGCTTGTGCTTTATTTCAAATTGTCAATCCTTATGGTTTTTGGATTTCCTTATAGATATACCTATCTATATAATCACCTATTTCACATGCTGAAATAAACATACCATTTATCAAGTCAATGTATTTAACAAGTTCATATTTCCAAAAACAAGTCAAATATCAAATCATGATACTATTTAGGGAAATCTTGTCACTTGTTTGACATATTATATACCCCGTCTTATCCGATTCGCGCCGGAGAGGTAATCTCAATATATCCGGACAAGCTGGAGAGTCTGCTACACCATACCCAGTCTTGTCGGAGAAAATTTTATATTTCCCATAAATAGTATTTTTAAAAGTGCCTCTTTTATTAGGCTTTTATCCAGAATTAGGGAAATTTGTATTCCCGTAATATATCTTATTTTAGACCAAGTAATATCAATAAGCAAGAATTAATAACAATTAAGTGCTATTGCCTGCAATGTTCTAATCGTCATTCTTACGGCATACCAAAATCCATCATACTTTATTTACACAATTACTTAGTTTATCTCGAAGCTTATACTAAGGCATCTTTTCTTAAGTTCAAGTCTAAATACTATCCTGTGTGCTACCATAAAATATCAAGTTCCTAACTCTTCGTTTTTAAATTTAGGTATTTTATTATAACACCTAATGGCTTAAACAAGTGGCTCTGATACCACCTTCTGTCACGACCCCCGACCCACCCTGGACGGAATCGGGAGCCGTGAACAGCCACGTGGTACCGGTGATTATTTTGAAAAATATTGCAGCGAAAATTTCATCAGGATCGTGAGTTAGGAAAAATATCAGAGTTTAGAAAACACCGGATTTTATTTATTAAATAAATGGGATAAATTCATGTTTTACAATGGTAGCTTTAATAAAGATAAATTTGATTACATAAAACAATATTTCTTAATTTGATTTAATTAATAAAATAAGCCACTTCTTGAAGCCTTTTAGTGCCGTATCCCTCTCTTAATCCAATTTACTGTAATTACCTGAAACATGTTTGAAAAAGGTTTTGTGAGCGGGAAATACTGAGTGAATCATTCAGTTTTACTAAAAAGACTTATTTGTTATAATTCACAGTATTAAGAGAGATTACAATGTTTTTGATATCAAACCAACTACCCACAGTATTTGTCACTCGACTCATTTTGGTGACTGTGGTCATATCACCCATTGGCTGCCCCAAGGGTAAATCACAGAGTTGTTCAAGATGACTCAATACTGTTACTTCATGTCCCCTATTCATTTAAATGATTTACAACTTTACAACTATCGGGGAAAATACATGTTCAATCGTATGTTAAAGTTAGGGAATGAAACACCTTAGATCATGTGCGAATTAGGGTCATACATCTAAGCACCATTAATCCAGTTTGGACCTAGGTACAAGTGGTTAGATCTAATGGGTTTTGGCGAGCCCCACTGTGACAACCCGAAATTCCAAGGTTAATTGGTAATCTTGATTCCTCGTTAATTCCTTGTCTTTCTTGTTAATTGTCGTTCTTGGTCCTTTATGTTACTTGCTAGGGTAAAACTGTTGAGCGTAAACGTGACTTTGTGCTACACACACATATTGTGTTTGGTCCACACTTGTGTTGAAACCAATTCACACAAGTCTCACAAGCCAAACCATCACTTGGGTTATTAAGCCATTCATGGATATTAGAAGCCCATTTACGTAATAGATTAGCACATGTGGGTTCGGCCCACATTATTTCGATTTATATTAAGGGGAGGGGGCGTGCATATATCTCGATCATTATCACAAGAATAAACCCTACCCCTTCCCTAAGTTCGTGCGGCAACAGTAGCAGACCCCTTTCGAGTACATTAGTCGTCGATCAAAACTTGTGGGTTAGTACGTTTATTTGATGCTTGTGTTTATGCGATTTCATGATTAATGCACATAAAATCGATATTACATGTTAGTTGTTAGTGGCTGATATTGGGTTGTGTGTAAGTATATTATATGCATGATGCTTGATATTGATGCCAATCGGTTGTGTGTGAGCATGATTGATACACTAGGTATGATTAATAGGCTATACATGAAATCAATGTTGACCCATGTGCAACCAAACTCAAAACAGGAAGATACATAATAAAGTTGTCAGTAGGCATGTGATATGCATGAATGATGAGATGTGATAATGGATATATACGTGTATGACAATGGCCTATTATGGATACATAGCTTGCATGACTTAAATGACAAATATAGGTGCATAGGTTGTAGACTAGGATTTATTACATCATGATTATATGCTACTTTTGTGAATCGATGAATGAAGGATATAACACTATCGAAATGCTTGTTCACACATTGATGTGATGATGTCTTGATGATGGCATGGATTATGCTCATATGTGATATTGTATGTTAGTATTTTTCATGAACATATGATAGGGAACCAGTGGCATACTCGTGTAACATCAACAGGTTAATTAGAATGTATTAGTGTTCTAGTAATCGATGACTTAAATGTATGAGGTAGATGATGTGGTTGATATTTGATCTGAATGTTAACATATTTGTTAAACAGTAGCTTGTTATTTCTTGAATATAGGAAGGCATGATGAATGTGGTGATTGTGACTTCAACCAGAATTGGTAGTGATAGATAAATATTACTCAATGACCTGGTAGATTGTTGAAGAAATCTATCGGGTTATTTACTTAGAATCAAGCGTTGCCGGTTAGTGTACGGTATATGCTAGCCTGAATGAATGGAACCTGGTGTATACATATTTACATCTCAATGAATGTTACACGCTGCATTTTAGGGAACAAATAGGATCGTTATAAATTGTAGTTAACAAGTATAATAGTTGGGTACATTCGGATGGGCTGCACACTGATCCGCGGACCATTAATGTTGGGCTGCACGCATTATATTTCGTGTTGGACCGCGCAGTCCGATACAACGCTGGTTGGGCCTCGGATCAGTGGGTCGCACGGTTTCATGTAAACCGCTAGTCTTGGGTCGCACACTTGAACTGACCCAAACACCAGAGCCCAATCATACATTGTTTTTGGGCCGTAACCTGATTCAGGTGCACACTTCATAACTAGAGAACTGATGTTGGGCTTTGGAATAATCAGTAGCACCTACCCTCTTGCATGAATGTTAGGAAATGTAATCTAATACTTGGGTGTGGATGTGTAAACAAACTGTATGGTAGGGTGCAACACCTATTATGTAATATTATGATACATAACACTGTTAGATTGCATGATGATATGTTACAATGTGAATAATGATATGTGAATATTACTTGTGTAATATGTGTTACGACTGGCGTTAAGTGTTTAAGAAACTGACTATCGATAGTAACCATGTTAGGACGGGCGTGATTAATTGATAAACAAGTAACAAGTCTTACCGAGCAACCCTAAGGTGAGTTCACTACATTCGAGCATGCGTCCCAGTGGTTGGGGACAGTCAGTGGTCTGGGTAAAAACGGGTATATTGGTTAATATTCTCACCTATCATTTTTGTAAGTCCCTTATTATGTTACCTGGAGGGTAACGGGTATTAGTTGGTAGCGCTACTTAGGTTTGGCACCCTCACACCGCTCCTAGATAGGACGGATGTGAACTAATGACCCAGTCGGGGCCCAGTACTAGATAGGAGTACGTGGGAAAGGGTAGTCATGTATTTCAGGAGCCGTCTTGTTCGGAAATGAGATATTAACAATATTACTTGCATTGGTTATTGAACTGTTTTACATACAACTGGTAACAAACGTTTTTCTAAAACTGTGGACTCGCCAACTTTGTCTGATACACTTGTTACATGCTCGCAGGTCGTTAGATGATTGGAACAGGAGCTTGTTGGCTGGAGAGCAAGAGTGGTCATGGTCATGCTGAGGAATTTGTTTATCAAATACTTATTTATTACATTCGTTTAGTACTTACTTTATGATAACTTTACGCTTCCGCTGAACTTATGGTTTTGGATAACTTATGATTGGAATTTAAGTATTATTAAACAATGGAACTTCCTCTTAAACTTGTAATTCAATGTAATTGGTGGCTCATTGCTAGTCGTCACACGCTTAACAGGGACACTCCCTAGGTGGTAAATTGAGGGTGTGACAGTTTGGTATCAGAGCCACTGGTTATAGTGAACTTGGTTTTAAAATGTTTTATAAAACCAGACTATAACTGAACTGATCCGACATTGACCATGACACTCAGCTCCAGGCAGCAAGGTTCGTCTCTTATTTACTAACGAATAGTATGTTTTGTACATACTTACGATTCGTAATGCACCTGAATGCACAATTGACACTACAGCACGAATTACTATGCAATCAGTCTATGTCACGTATTTTAGGAGTGGGACTCTTCTTGAACTTACATGTTTCTTGTTATAACGCTCTTGTTCATGTTACTTGAAGTTAGGGAGCCTTCTAACATGAGTTAGGAGGAATTGAGATGAACATGCAAACTAGATTATTATTGTGGGTGCACACATAATAATAATGTGGGGTGCATGTGAGTCCCAGTGAATCTTGACAAGTGTGAAAAGGATTCCGTGTTGTTAGTTGGTCTTGTATTAGAACTTCGAAATCTGTGGATAATACGTAAATACTTGACTTCTACTTGAGCTTGTTTGTTAATTCGTCTTTTTCCCATACTTATAGAATCATGAACGGACGTGGTGGAGGCCGTCGTGGTGGACGTGGAGGAGGCCGCGGTGGTGGACGTGGCCAAATCAATATGACTCAAGCTGAGTTAACGGATTTAATCAATGCTCAGGTGGCTGCAGCCTTGGCGGCTTATCAGGCTGGTACGACATGTAGCAAACACTTTTTCCCTTTGAGTCGTATACTTGAGTCTTACTTGTTTGATTCTCTCCTGTTAATAGGTCAGCCAGCACCACAAAATCAGCCTCACCCACCTGTCTGCACGTTTAAGTCTTTTATGGATTGAAGGGGCTGTGGGACTCATGCGCTAGTTTGAAAAGGCGGAGTCCGTATTCGCGATGTGTAACTGCCCTGTTGGGGACAGAGTGAAGTATGCTACGGGCACGCTAGAGGATGGTGCCCTGACATGGTGGAATGCCCAGGTTCAGCTGTTAGGCATTGAGGCGGCGAACGCCACTACTTGGGAAGCCTTTAAGGAATTAATGAGGGAAGAATATTGTCCTCGTGATGAGATACAGAAGCTAGAGAATGAGTACTATAATCTGAAATTGGTGGGATCTGAGGTTGAAGTGTACGTGAAGCGGTCGTATGAGTTGGCTGATTTGTGCCCGAACTTGTCCCGACCTATGTCTCGAAGGATTGAATTGTTTATCAAGGGATTACCACCACGAGTGAAGGGTTTGGTTACTGCAGCGAACCTCAATAATATAACTGAGATTGTCCGTCTGACTGACAAGATTGCCGATCAGGAGGTGGAAAGTAATTCACTACCACCACGTATTTCTGGTACTACTACAACCGCTGCTACTTTCACTACTCCTGCTACTGATAGCAAGCGTAAGTGGAACGATATGGACAAGGGGTCCAACTCCGCACAGCCTCAGAAGAAAACGGATACCGACAGCAGTCGCAGTTTCAGCCAGTCATCGTCGGTGAATCAGAATCAGGGTAACAATTCAGGGCAGGGATCTTATGCGGGGAAGCTACCTTTGTGCAACAAGTGTAACTATCATCACAAGGGGAATTGTACTCGAGTTTGTCATCGGTGTAACCGATCAGGACACGTGGCCAGGGATTGTAGGGCTACACTTCCAGCTCAGCAGCAGCCATCACAGCAGTCGGGTAGACAGCAGGGTCAGCAAAACCAGGGTACTCAATGTAACAACTGTGCTTGTAATCTTTGTGAACAGTTCTATTATCAATAAGACAATATTATTTGATCCCAATGTTTGTTTGGTTTTGTTTTACATTTTTCATGTTTTGACTTTTATGTAATTTCAAACTCTATATCGCTTTCTGGAGAGTTATACGCAAACTGGTGCGTAAACGTAATCAGTTTAATGCGACAAATACTCCGGAACATCAACGTATACTTAACATACCTTAAATAACCCTTACATAACTTAGAAATAAGTTTTGAAGGCTTTGGTATGGCAAAAACAAGTTAATTCGTTTACAGGGACTACACCTGACAAACTGCGAAAGTATGCCAATTTGAACTGTAACGAACATTCCGAAACATGACCATAAGTTAAACATACCATAAAAATCCTTTACATAGCTTAGAAATAGGCTTTGAGGAGTTCGGTATGCTAAAATAAACTTTTGGGTCATTCAGGGACTAAAAGTGTCAAAAAGTGCACAAGTTTGCATTTTCGCGCATAACTCACGTTCTGAATACATCCGGACATCCAAAAATTTATGTAAACACTATAATATTTTATTTTAGTGTTTGGCATGAGAAAAATCCGTTCGTTGCGTCATTTGGATCATTTTTCGCGCTTGTGCGCATTCCGTCGTAATTAAGCGAACATCGCGTTCGTACGACCAAACGAACTGACATCAGACATATTTTTGAACATGTTTCATGTCCACAATGTTTAGGCATCATTTTAGGGCCTTAAAGTTGGCTTTACGGGACTTAGAAGTGTCGGAAAAGGCCTTAAACACGTGCAGGGGCTGAAACTGTAACATTTGGAACTTGTTTTCTGATCAGAAGGGCCAGGCGGCCCGCCTCAGTTTCTGCACATATCCACGCGGGCCGCGAACACCTCCCAGATCAGATCAGAACAAACAGTCAGCATTTTCCAGCTGTTTTAACCACAACCACAACTTCTAACTTGACCTTTCAGCTGATTAAGAGCCCTTTTTAGACACCATAACTTTCCGACACTTGTACGGATGCGATTAAGGCACGATATTCGACAAACGATCTTAACGGTTACCCGAAAACTATAAATACCCCAACCCCCATTACTTCAAACTCACTAGAATCTGATCTTAAAGACTCTAAGTTGGAACCTTTGTTTCATACCTGAGTTATTTCGATCTAGATTAGCATTCGGGGACCCTTCGTAAGTATTCCTTCGTTCTTTTATTGCTTTTCGAGTCCGAAAGTAAAATTTTGTTTGACTTTCTGCATTGACCAGTTTATGGTCGATGCGAAGTTCGTTTGAACTTCATAACGTGAGTGTGATCACGATGGTTATAGTCCCTAGCGACTATACCTACTGATTACCACGTTATCTAGGCTCAGTGACGAGCCGTAGTTTCGGGCAGAATACGTATTCTTGCGTATTTTGTAACCAAACTACTCTTAGGTATCACAACCGTTTGTTGTGATACCAAACCTGTTTTCTAAACTTAGTTAAGCATGTTTTAACATGCTTAGCTCGTCACTTTTAGTTTAGTGCTTATATAGGGTCGTAAGGTAAGCGATCTAAACAATCGCTTATACTTTCGAACCCGACCCGTTTGGTCGATCATTAGGATCCGACCAAGCACTTTAGGTGACCATAGTGTATAGGGAATAACCTTCCGAGGTTATACCTTATGGTCGCTTCGTTTAAGTAGTTGTATGATAGGTAGTTTATATGCCTTAGGTAAATTACCAAAATACCCCTTTGATGCCAAAATTCATTTTAAACATATGTAACATAACTTTTGACATCTAAACTGATTTGACAACCATATTAGACATGTTAAGGCATATATTACTTGTCATAGGACTAGTTAGGCGGTCTGAACGCGTTTCACGCGAACGACGCGTTAAAGTAGCATAAGCTACCTAAACGGGTCGTAATGGGTCACAAGCACTTAGGTTAGGTTTCATTTAGTATGTAGGCTTTATTAAACCATACTACATGAGTTCCCATACTCATTTGGTTTACGAGCCCTCATTCTATCCGATCTTCCGATTTAGGTCCGGTTTATTAATGTAGTTACCTATATTAGGTGCCGGTTGATATTCCGTGATCTCTAGCGTTGCTTGGTGGTTATCTTAGGACTTCTGAGCAATCTCAAGTGAGTACATAGAACCCCTCTTTTACTGTTTTCCAAACGTTTTGGGGTGGAACACATGTGCCTACTTGTTACTTTCGTGCTTTCATGTTTTCACATCATATACCTGCTATGTTTACTAGTACATTATAGTACATGATTTCATTACATTTCATGCTATGTATGTCCATTGTGGGCATACTTAGTACATTGTTTTACATTACCTTTCTGCTATGTTTGTTAACTGATAGCATGCTAGCACATTGATTTACATGACTTTTCTGCTTTGTATGTTAACTTAGCATACTTAGTTCATTGTTTTCATATAACATGTTCACTTTTGCTATGACATTTGGTTTGCACAAACGAGACTATTATACGTTCATTAACATTAGCTACGCCGCTCGGTAGTAAGTACTGGTACCATAGGACTTGACAAATCCCATTCCTTACATCTCGGGTTTGTTTGGATGTAAGGAATGACTGAATCCGAAAACATTTCTTTTGATAACCTTGACTGAAAGGGGTTATCCGACTGTCTCAAGGCTTGAATGTATGCGTTAACTTACCACATAAATGTTTGTATCAATGTAACATGTATTACTTTGCGAAACATAACTTTTTGATATATTCAAATTACTTTGTTTTGTACATTACTACATTTGGATTATGTGACAATACTTTACTTATAATACATAACATTTGCTACACATTACTTGACTACGTTTGGACTTATAAACATTTGACATGGATTATACAAGGACTTTTGACTATTGGTTTAAACATAGACTTTATACATTGGTGGTTTGTTTAAGTGATTTAAGTAACGAGGCATGTGTAATATGATACAAGCATGGTGGATACGCCGCTAGTACTTCCTATATATAAGTGTTTGTATGGTATTACATATTGTAGCGTTATTTAAATCATTTCAATTTGGACTTATACATTTTACACAAGTAACACAATTTTCACAAGACACTGTTTACAAACAACTTATCTTATACAAATTCATTTTTACATGGTTATTCAATTAACCATACTTTATGATCTTATTTATACATATCATCTGAACTTATTGTTTTTCAAGCGATTTACAAAACAAATCAAATTACAAGGTTCATGACTAAACATTTTCATAAACAATAAGTCATGAATCCTATTTTCACAAAACCTATGTATCTCACAGGCATTTTTATGCTGACGTACCTATTTTCACATGTGTTTTCAGGAGCTTTTCCGTAGGATGACGATCATGACACTAGGGCGGACCTGTGCCTTAGAGATTTAAAACAAAGATAGACTATGTTTAATTATGTTAAAAACTCTTTGATTCCTGTTTAAAACAATGAAACTCTTGTGTTGATAAATAAATACAACTTTGTATGCCATGGTTATGAAACAATTAATTATGTTACAACACTCCCCGACGTTTTCCGCCACGTCTTGTATGCTATACGTGGTCGGGATGTGACAGAAGAGTTGGTATCAGAGCCATAACAATTAATTCTGTTACAACACTCCCCGACGTTTTCTGCCACGTCTTGTGTTAGGATTTTAAAACATGCACTTCACCTATCCTTAGGTGATTATCAAAACAAGAAACCAAATTTTCGAAACGATTTTTGAAAAACAATCTTCTGTTTTTGAATGATTTATTACAAGGTTTTGAACCCTCTTTTGTAAGGTTTTGAACCCTTCCAATTTAACTAAAATTTTTGGCCTTGTGCCTTCAAATTTTCAAAATCTCGTTTAAGTTTTGGGTTCTAAATAGTGTGAACACGTGCAAACTGGAAGAGTGAATGCCTGTATTCTGGGTTTTCTGTCTAGGCAAGCACTTCGTATACATCTCATCAGACGCGAGACCAGTTGTGCTTACCTGGGAATTCTTGGGATGAGTGTTCACTTATAGGCGAGCATGTCTTCGCAATAAATTATTTTTGATCCATTTACTTTGATTAGTCACTGTGTGTCATTTGTTTACTTTGTGATACGGACGAATGACCACCATCTTTGCTTTGATTGATTTTGTTTCATCTCATTCTTTTCATCAAATCATCTCACTCGTTTCCTTTCATGTTTCCTCTTTTAGAATGCCTCCTCGACGCGACAATCTGATTGCAACTGCCGAACTGGCAGAAATTATTGCGCAGCAGATGGCTGCTCAATTTCCAAATCTCTTTGCTCAATGGCAACAAGCTAACAACAACAACAATGCTCCATGCAAATACAAGGATTTTAACTCGGCTAAACCACTCAAGTTTAGTGGTTCTGAGGGAGCGACTGGGCTTCTTCAATGGTTTGAGAGCATTGAGAATACTTTCCGCCACGTGCAGTGTCCGGATAATCGCAAGGTCGAGTTTTCTTCGAGCGTGTTTCAGAAGAGGGCTCTCACATGGTGGAATGGGGTAATGAGAGACCGAGGTGCAGAAGTTGCTCTAGCGCAAACTTGGGCTGAACTTAGGGCCCTTATGATGAGGGAATTCTGTCCTCGTCATGAACAGCGAGCATTGGAGAAAGAGTTTGAGGACTTGAAACAAGACAGTGGCGAGCACAGGGCTTATACTGATAGGTTTGAAGAGTTGAGTCTGCTTTGCCCAACTATGGTTACCCCACTCGACAAGGCTATCGAAAGATACATCGACGGCCTACCTGACTCGGTACAAGACATCATTACTGGTAGCAACCCTACCACACTCCGTCAGGCGATCGAGTTATCAGCGACATTGACTGAGTCGCAGATTCGAAAGGGGAAGCTGCACAAAAAGGGGGACAAGGGTAAGAAGCAGGTGTCTGATAAGGAAGATAGCAAGAAAGGTCAAAACAAGAAGGGAAAGAATTCTGGAGGGTCTAGGAAGCGGAAGGCTTCCCAAAACTATGATGTTACTGCACAGGCTTAGGCTGCACCAAATCAGCCTGCGCAACCACTAGCCAAGAAGCCTTATCTTGGCAATGCACCTTTGTGTAACAGGTGTAACGGCCATCATCAACCACACCTCCAGTGCCGACAGTGCACCAACTGCGGAAGGCATGGTCACCTTGCTGTCACCTGCCGCATTCCTGTTAACCAGAACCAGGCAGTTCAGAACCAAGCACAACAAGTTGCTCAGCCTCTTGCTCAGCAACAAGGTCAAGCTGCACGACCTCATTTTCCTCCTAGTTCGTGCTACAATTGTGGGGATCTGACCCACTACAGGAACCGGTGCCCAAGGCTAGTCAACCAAAACCAGAATCAGATTCAAAATCAGGCTCAGGCTCGAGGACGAGCTTTTAACTTGAATGCCCAAGAGGCGCAGGCGGATGATAACGTGGTGAACGGTACGTTCTTTATTAATAATCAGCATGCATCTGTTCTTTTCGATTCTGGTGCCGACAAGAGTTTTGTGTCATTGTCTTTTGAGCCTATGCTTCGCGTGTCTAGAACGAAACTAGGTAAACCTTTAACACTAGAAGTTGCTAGTGGTGAACCCATTGTTCTTGATTCTGTTCTTCACAACTGCCAGTTGAATCTTAACAATCATCTTTTTCCAATCGACCTCACGCCTATGCAACTTGGAAGCTTCGACGTCATAGTGGGTATGGATTGGTTATCTAAGCATCGCGCAGAGATAGTTTGTTCTGAGAAGATTGTTCGTGTGCCGCTTTCGACAGGCGAGATCCTACAGGTTCAAGGTGAGAAACCTGCCGGTGGTCTCAAACTCATGTCTTGTTTTAAAGCTCGGAAGTATCTGTGGAAGAACTATGTGGCTTTCTTAGCACATGTTACAGCAGATAAAGGCAAGGGTAAGTCTATTTCAGATATTCCTGTCGTTCGGGATTATTCTGAAGTTTTCCCTGAAGAGTTACCTGGTCTACCTCCAGCACGCCAAGTCGAGTTCCGTATTGATCTCGTACCTGGTGCAAATCCCATTGCCAGAGCTCCATATCGTCTTGCACCATCTGAGATGCAAGAGTTGTCTAAGCAGCTTCAGGAGCTCTCTGACAAAGGTTTTATCCGTCCTAGCTTTTCACCCTGGGGTGCTCCCGTTCTTTTTGTCAAGAAGAAGGATGGATCTTTTAGGATGTGTATCGATTATCGTGAGCTTAACAAGCTTACCATCAAGAATCGATATCCCCTACCGCGCATAGACGACCTCTTTGATCAATTACAGGGTGCCTCCTATTTCTCGAAGATTGATCTACGTTCCGGATATCATCAACTTTGGGTGCATGAAGAAGATATTCCCAAGACAGCGTTCCGTACTCGTTATGGGCATTACGAGTTCACAGTCATGCTATTCGGTTTGACTAATGCTCCTGCTGTTTTCATGGACTTAATGAATAGGGTCTGCAAACCTTATTTGGATCAGTTCGTCATTGTTTTTATTGATGACATCTTGATATACTCTAAGACGCGAGCTGATCACGAGCAACATCTTCGTCTTACTCTGGAACTCCTAAAGAAAGAACAACTTTTCGCCAAATTCTCAAAGTGTGAATTCTGGCTCAAAGAGGTTCAATTCTTAGGACATATTATCAACGAACAAGGTATTCATGTAGATCCCTCCAAGATCAGTGCGATTAAGGATTGGGATATGCCTACTACTCCTACTGAGGTTCGTTCTTTTCTTGGTCTAGCGGGTTATTATCGCCGCTTCATAGAAAACTTCTCGAAGATTGCAGTTCCTCTAACCGCTCTAACTCTGAAGAAAATGCCCTTTTATTGGGGATACAAACAAGAGGAAGCTTTTCAACACTTGAAGCAGAAGCTTTGTGACGCGCCTGTTCTAACTTTGCCTGAGGGCAATGATGATTTCGTTGTTTATTGCGATGCATCTAAACTGGGTCTTGGCTGTGTTCTGATGCAGAGGAACAAAGTCATAGCATACGCATCAAGGCAGTTGAAGATACATGAGAAGAACTACACCACTCATGATCTTGAGTTGGGTGCAGTTGTTTTCGCTCTAAAGATCTGGAGACACTATTTGTATGGTACAAAATGTGTGGTTTTCATGGACCACAAAAGTCTTCAGCATATCTTCAACCAGAAAGAACTCAACATGAGGCAACGACGTTGGGTTGAGCTTCTAAACGACTATGACTGCGAAATTCGCTACCATCCTGGTAAGGCGAATGTCGTAGCTGATGCATTGAGTCGTAAGGAACGTACTAAGCTTCATTGTGTACGTGTTCAATCTGTTATTCAAGCTCGATCTGATATCCAAGCACGCATTTCTCAGGCTCAACAATCTTGTGTTTCACAAGGTTTGATGGATAAGGAATTTCCCTATCACATAACACCTGATCTGGAACTGAAGGACAACGGATCGTATTACTTCATGGACCGTTTGTGGGTCCCAAGCCAGGATGATCTTCGTACATTGCTTATGAATGAAGCCCATAAGTCTCGTTATTCTATTCACCCGGGCTCAGATAAGATGTATAAGGATCTTCGTATTCATTATTGGTGGCCTGGTATGAAGAAAGACATTGCCTTATACGTATCAAAATGCCTTACTTGTCTTAAGGTTAAGGCTGAACATCAGCGTCCTTCTGGTTTATTGGAGCAACCAGAGATCCCAGTTTGGAAATGGGAAAACATTACTATGGATCTTGTTACCAAACTTCCACGCACAAAGAAAGGTCATGATGCCATCTGGGTAGTTTTTGATCGTCTTACTAAATCAGCGCATTTCTTGCCAATCCGCGAGGATTTTCCTGCTGACAGACTTGCACAAATCTATGTGGATGAAATTGTGGCTCGACATGGTGTTCCTTTGAACATCATTTCTGACAGAGATGCTCGTTTCACGTCTCATTTTTGGAGAACCATGCAATCTGCTATGGGGACCCAACTTAATCTGAGCACGGCTTATCATCCGCAAACGGATGGTCAATCTGAAAGAACAATCCAGACTCTGGGGGATATGCTTAGAGCTTGTGTGATCGATTTTGGTGGTAGTTGGGATTCACATCTTAAGTTGATTGAATTCTCCTACAACAACAGTTATCACACCAGCATCAAAATGGCTCCTTTCGAGGCTCTCTATGGTCGAAAATGTCGTTCACCAGTCTGCTGGAATGAGATCGGCGAGGCTCAACTTACTGGACCTGCCCTCATTTTAGAAACTACTGACAAGATCAAGAAAGTTCGTGATAACCTTCAGACAGCTAGAAGCCGTCAGAAGAGTTACGCGGACCCAAAACGCAAAGCCTTGGAATTTCAAGTCGGTGATCGAGTATTACTTAAGGTCTCACCTTGGAAAGGTGTGATCAGATTTGGAAAGAAAGGAAAACTTGCACCTAGATACGTTGGACCATTCAAGATCGTCGAAAGAATCGGAAAGGTAGCCTACAGACTTGAGTTACCTCCTGAACTTGGAAATGTTCATCCAACTTTTCACGTATCCAATCTCAAGAGGTGTTTAGCTGATGAGAACCTCCACATACCGCTTGACAAAATTCGTGTTGGCAAAACACTGAAATTTGTTGAGAAGCCAGTGGAAATCATGGAACGTGAAGTCAAATGGCTTAAACGCAAGCGCATTCCTTTGGTCAAAGTTCGCTGGGAAGCTAAACGTGGACCCGAGTTTACTTGGGAACGCGAAGACCAAATGAAGGCGAAATATCCGCATCTTTTCCCACGAGTTTCCTCTAAATAAATTTCGGGACGAAATTTCCACAAGTAGGGGAGACTGTAACAACTGTGCTTGTAATCTTTGTGAACAGTTCTATTATCAATAAGACAATATTATTTGATCCCAATGTTTGTTTGGTTGTGTTTTACATTTTTCATGTTTTGACTTTTATGTAATTTCAAACTCTATATCGCTTTCAGGAGAGTTATACGCAAACTGGTGCGTAAACATAATCAGTTTAATGCGAAAAATACTCCGGAACATCAATGTATACTTAACATACCTTAAGTAACCCTTACATAACTTAGAAATAAGTTTTGAAGGCTTTGGTATGGCAAAAACAAGTTAATTCGTTTACAGGGACTAAACCTGACAAACTGCGAAAGTATGCCAATTTGAACTGTAACGAACATTCCGGAACATGACCATAAGTTAAACATACCATAAAAATCCTTTACATAGCTTAGAAATAGGCTTTGAGGAGTTCGGTATGCTAAAATAAACTTTTGGGTCATTCAGGGACTAAAAGTGTCAAAAAGTGCACAAGTTTGCATTTTCGCGCATAACTCACGTTCTGAATACATCCGGACATCCAAAAATTTATGTAAACACTATAATATTTTATTTTAGTGTTTGGCATGAGAAAAATCCGTTCGTTGCGTCATTTGGATCATTTTTCGCGCTTGTGCGCATTCCGTCGTAATTAAGCGAACATCGCGTTCGTACGACCAAACGAACTGACATCAGACATATTTTTGAACATGTTTCATGTCCACAATGTTTAGGCATCATTTTAGGGCCTTAAAGTTGGCTTTACGGGACTTAGAAGTGTCGGAAAAGGCCTTAAACACGTGCAGGGGCTGAAACTGTAACATTTGGAACTTGTTTTCTGATCAGAAGGGCCAGGCGGCCCGCCTCAGTTTTTGCACATATCCACGCGGGCCGCGTACACCTCCCAGATCAGATGAGAACAAACAGTCAGCATTTTCCAGCTGTTTTAACCACAACCACAACTTCTAACTTGACCTTTCAGCTGATTAAGAGCCCTTTTTAGACACCATAACTTTCCGACACTTGTACGGATGCGATTAAGGCACGATATTCGACAAACGATCTTAACGGTTACCCGAAAACTATAAATACCCCAACCCCCATTACTTCAAACTCACTAGAATCTGATCTTAAAGACTCTAAGTTGGAACCTTTGTTTCATACCTGAGTTATTTCGATCTAGATTAGCATTCGGGGACCCTTCGTAAGTATTCCTTCGTTCTTTTATTGCTTTTCGAGTCCGAAAGTCAAACTTTGTTTGACTTTCTGCATTGACCAGTTTATGGTCGATGCGAAGTTCGTTTGAACTTCATAACGTGAGTGTGATCACGATGGTTATAGTCCCTAGAGACTATACCTACTGATTACCACGTTATCTAGGCTCAGTGACGAGCCGTAGTTTCGGGCAGAATACGTATTCTTACGTATTTTGTAACCAAACTACTCTTAGGTATCACAACCGTTTGTTGTGATACCAGACTTGTTTTCTAAACTTAGTTAAGCATGTTTTAACATGCTTAGCTCGTCACTTTTAGTTTAGTGCTTATATAGGGTCGTAAGGTAAGCGATCTAAACAATCGCTTATACTTTCGAACCCGACCCGTTTGGTCGATCATTAGGATCCGACCAAGCACTTTAGGTGACCATAGTGTATAGGGAATAACCTTCCGAGGTTATACCTTATGGTCGCTTCGTTTAAGTAGTTGTATGATAGGTAGTTTATATGCCTTAGGTAAATTACCAAAATACCCCTTTGATGCCAAAATTCATTTTAAACATATGTAACATAACTTTTGACATCTAAACTGATTTGACAACCATATTATACATGTTAAGGCATATATTACTTGTCATAGGACTAGTTATGCGGTCTGAACGCGTTTCACGCGAACGACGCGTTAAAGTAGCATAAGCTACCTAAACGGGTCGTAATGGGTCACAAGCACTTAGGTTAGGTTTCATTTACTATGTAGGCTTTATTAAACCATACTACATGAGTTCCCATACTCATTTGGTTTACGAGCCCTCATTCTATCCGATCTTCCGATTTAGGTCCGGTTTATTAATGTAGTTACCTATATTAGGTGCCGGTTGATATTCCGTGATCTCTAGCGTTGCTTGGTGGTTATCTTAGGACTTCTGAGCAATCTCAAGTGAGTACATAGAACCCCTCTTTTACTGTTTTCCAGACGTTTTGGGGTGGAACACATGTGCCTACTTGTTACTTTCGTGCTTTCCTGTTTTCACATCATATACCTGCTATGTTTACTAGTACATTATAGTACATGATTTCATTACATTTCATGCTATGTATGTCCATTGTGTGCATACTTAGTACATTGTTTTACATTACCTTTCTGCTATGTATGTTAACTGATAGCATGCTAGCACATTGATTTACATGACTTTTCTGCTTTGTATGTTAACTTAGCATACTTAGTTCATTGTTTTCATATAACATGTTCACTTTTTCTATGACATTTGGTTTGCACAAACGAGACTATTATACGTTCATTAACATTAGCTATGCCGCTCGGTAGTAAGTACTGGTACCATAGTGTCACACCCCGAAATTATCAGAGCATCGGCGTGACTGGACTGGTGTCGTCATTGCACAGCGGAAGCAAATAAGCAAAGACTTCTAGAAACTGAACGCCTGCTAAGTACTCGAATTCTCGATGGTCCTCCTATTCCAACCGTGCCTTGTATTAGAAATGCAACCTGAGAAAGAACATGCGAGAAAAATCAACATAATGTTGAGCGAGTTCATAGTTTGTTCGTAAAAGATTTAAGATAAATCTTTTGAGTTGTGAAAGGTTTGAAATAAATCTTTGGTACTGTGAAAGATTTGAAATAAATCTTTGGAATAACCGGTTTTTGAAGTAGTATTGAGAAAATGAATTTAAAAACCATTTTCTTGCAAAGTTATATGGAAACGTTGTGTTTGTAACACGTTATGTTCATAAAACCATGTTTTTGTAATGTTCGTAAAATCATCAATGCCCACCCTGACTTTGACCCGCATAATCTTATGCCTTAAATTTTGTAGAAAACATGGTATTTAATTTGTATGAACAAGTATGTTTCGTAAGTATAATGTTCCTGGTATGTAGCAGTGTAAGAGGACTTGTGATCACCAATGGTTTGCAAGGCCATTAGCATGTTGTGAAATGCAAGTAAGTAAGACACAACCTAGCCGATTTTTGCGTTGGGCAACCAAGTCACTCCAGGTCCGTTGTGGTTAGCCTCCGAGAGGTCCGTTTGGCCTAGAGCTGGGCTCGCTACACCCAGATAGATCTACCGCTCGAGTCCCTCGGTGTTCTAACTACCCATTCACATGATCTAAACCTCCTTACGTTAATCATACCGTGTATAAAATAAATTCCTGGTCACCCTGACCAGATTCCTGGTTACCCTAACCCAATCCCCGGTCACCCTGGCCGAATATCATTCACATTTCGAACAAGCATTTGTTTTTGTAAAAACCGGTATGTTTAGTATAAACCTTTCGTAAATCATTTGAGTTCCTCGAAATCCCTTCGTAATATGATTTAGAAATACGAGTTTTATATTTGTTCTAAACTTTGTTTGCTTTTGCAAAACGTGCATGTCTTTCCACCCCGAAAACATTTATAAAAATGTAGAGCCGTGAAAAGTGGGGTTATGAACTCACCTGAATATTCCTGTGCAAAGCTAGCTAATTTACGACTTCGTGATGTCGTTTCCAAGACTTGACTCGCTAGCGTGCATTCTACAATATTCCTAACAAGGAATATCTAATAAGTTTCTAAATAAAAGCGGTAACTAGTTTGCGTGTCACCGAGCTCTACCGAATCGTAAATCGAACGATTTAACGGTAAATTAATAACTTAATAGTAACGGCTTAGTTATACTTGTTAAGTCTCGCTTATGTCAGTGGCAGTTTAATAAGTCTTGAAAAAGACTTAGTTTCCGAGAGACTTAAAATAGATAAATATTTATATAAAAATATATAAATATATCGTTATCATCGCGTTAGACGTCTCGAGTAGTCGTACGTGTATAAAGAATATTTATACGAAAATATCATGTATCAAACTCGTATGCGATATTCTATGATTTATCGTGTGCCGTTTAGGCGTATAAAATAAATATGTAAAGTTATATTTATTTTATAAAGAAATCGTCGAGTTGTTTTGTTTGTAAATAAATATAAACCATATTTATTTTTGTAAAAGATTTCGCGTTGTACGACTTTCGGAATAAATATATAACTATATTTTATTTTAGTAAAATAATCGTCGTGCCATAATAATTGGAAATAAATATAAACTATATTTATTTTGATGAAACGAATTCGTGTTACGCGATGCTTGAAATAAATATACTATATATTTATTTATAAAAAGAATTCGAGTTCGTTTGAAATAAATATAATAACTATATTTATTTTGTTATCGAAATATTTTTCGTATCGTTGTTCTCGTAAGTTGTAAGTTGTGGTCGAAAGAAGCTTTACCTTCGCATCTTGTTTTTCAAAAGCGCTTTATTTCAAAAGCACGTTTTATTTTATAATAAAACTCGTTTTATTTTACGGATTTTCTCGAAAAACGGGCAGAGTTTCCTCTGTTTTTTGACGCCCCGGACAACCAAGTTGTCGTAATTTTATCAAGATTCAATCAACAATATACTCGATATCAATATCAATATGTTAATATTCATCTTATGTATAAAATGTAAACCATAATCAATACGAATCAGTTCGAGCTCGTTCACGACACTAATAAAAATCTTAAAATTAGTGCAAATAATATTCGTTCTAAACTTTTACCGAGTCTTTCGCGTCGAGTCGTTGAACCGCCTGACTGAGTTGACCGGTCAACTGAGTTGACCTGAGTTTGACCGAGTCGAACCGAAATGCACCGAGTCATACCGAGTTGAACCGAAATACACCGAGTCGTACCGAGTTGGACCGAGTTTGACCAGCTGAGTTGACCGAGTCACTGGGTTGACTCGGTTTTGGCTTGTTGACCGCGACTGACCCGCACCGAGACCTGACCAGGTCTGACCCGAACCGAAATACCCTGCCGTGCTTGAATATGGGCCCGACACTTGAGCATAACATCATCATTCATCAATATCTTCAGAGAAGATGCAAAATGAAGAAAAGGGAAGGTTCCTTACCGAAACACGTCGGACCGAGACACGGACCGCCGGGTTGAGTCACCGACTGCCGGACCGAGACGTGACTCACCGTCATTACCATCTGATCATCATTTTCGTCTGAATCAGTGTCGGAAACCACTGAAATTCGTCATCAAGGACCGTTGGATAAAATGACCGACCGTCGGATAATGAAACCGACCGCCGGTCCGCCGGTTCTCTTTCTTTCCTTCTGTCTCTACTCTCTATCTCTTTCGGTTTCTCTCTCTCTTCTCTGGTTACCGCCGCCGCACCACCACCGGACGGTGGTGGTGCTCCGATTTATCAATCGAAGAAAAGGGGGGGGGCTGTTACTTGTCGGAATGGTTCACCGGCCGCCGGTCACTAGACCGAGAGGGTGTTTGGCTCGGCTTGAGAGAACCGAGAGATGTGGGGGTGGGTGTCTGTTTGAGGGTATTGGGTGCTGGTGTAGCTGACTTCTTCATGGAGTCTTGTAAGACTTTCAAAGAAAATCAAATAGGCATATGTTGTGTGTATATGCAGTAGAGACGAGAGTGAGGGAGAGAGTATTTGACATTTTCTTTTGTGTGAGTATACAGGCAATTGAGGGTCTTTATATAGAGATTTAAGGGTTAAAGTTTCTTTTGTGTAATTATAATACATTCAGGTCATATAGTTTACATGGTTATATGTTTTAACCATTGGCCTAAAATCTCTTGTAGAGATTTAGTGTAGATATTGTGGATCTTGTGAGGATTTCTAGAGATTTTGCAAATCTCGCAGGATTCTTATGAATCTTGTAGAGATCTTTAGATATCTGATTTATTGTGCAGATTCAGGCTTGTGGGTCTTTGGCTTGGGCCCGGGGCCTACAAGCTCAATCCCCGTGTATAAGTGGCCCGTAATTCCTACGAGACCCGTTGTCGAATCCAGAACTCCGTTTAACGTCAAAATTTAAAATACAAAAATACGGTTGGTAACCGTTGTAGTAGCGTTCGTGCGTCGATTGCGGTAATAATCGCGAAAAAATTGTATCGTTGCCGTCTTTAATCCGTTTTTCGATCCGGTTTCGACTGAAATCACTAAAAGTTAATTACGAAGCTAAAATATATCGTAAAAATTTATTATTTGACGGCGTCATCAGTATCTTGTATGGTTTCAACCCGTTGTCGTTTAACGTTTCACAGGCTTCTCTGTAAACCACCGTTCGCGCATTGTTAAGTCGGATAATCGTTCCTGGGCACTCCAAAGGCCTAATTAGGTTAATTTGCGTTGTAATCACTATTCATTATCGCGTTAATCGCCTGTTAATTACGTAATTAAGGGCCGTAAATTACGGGTTGTCACATTCTCCCCCTGTTACAGAAATTTCGTCCTCGAAATTTAGACTATGTTATCCCCTCAGAATTGTGTTATTCGCAGGTAAGTCCGAATAATAACAAAGTGAATGACCGCGTAATCGAAAAAGACTTATTCGAATCATGTGAATTCAAGGGCATTCCTTCACAATAGGAATCCCAACAGTTTAAAAGAAATGTGTCTCAGTAATTGCTGTCAAAGGAAACGAGACGTATAGGTACAGTCACTAATGTGACTAAGTTAACAGGGATCCAACAGGAACTTCGACCAATCGAATTCCATATGAACGTATAAATGAGTTCTAGAAGCAATAACATCCACTGGATGAACTTAGAATCAACCATCTCAAATGTAATAGTTTGCATGAAACGTTCGATCGTGATCAGCGCAAGCTGCAAGTCATACCGACGCCACAAGGTGTCGCAATGAATGAAACAACTTAATAATAGAGGTGATTGAACAAGTATCACCTGTGTTTTGCATAAAACGCTCGATCATAATTAGCACAAGCTACAAGTTTGTACTGACACCACAAGGTGTCGTAGTGATTCAAATGATTCAATAATAGCGGTGATCAAACAAATTCACCGTGTTTTGAAGTCAAATGAAAGCGCAATAAAGTGAATTTTGAAAGTTTGTTTTAAATGACATCATAGGATTTTCAATTGAAAATGGAACATCAATGAAACAATGTTTTCGATCGAAGGTGAAGAAACAATGGATGTCGCAAAGCATTCGATCGATGTTGAAAGAACCGTTATGAGGTACACCGGAATATGAAATGAATTTGTGTACCATTGTCTTAACACACAATTGTGTTGAGACTGTTGTAATGTGATAATCCAAAGCGGATTTATTCTGAATCAATAAATGAATAATTAAATCCGTGCATGAGGTACGTAAACGAGTTAAGCGCAAGGTTCAAATAAGTGAAAGCACCACCACAAGGTGTCGAAATCAATAATTTAATGGAGTCGAATACCAAACAAGTTTACCACGACTCGGAACAAATGAAGTGTTCGTTAAAAAATTGATTTGAATATGATGCTCCCAATACATCATATGGTGTCTCGAATCGAATAAGTGTAATGAGCAAGTTCAAACAATTGAACTTGGTTTTAGCGTAATCCGGCAATAAGTATATGTATCGACAAGAAAACTTTCGGCATGGTTATAACGAAAAACCATGTATGTAACTTGTAAAGAAATGATCGTAATACAATGACCATTAAGAGGAGTAGAGATACGAAAACCTACTCAGTAAGTGTGAAATTCGAAATTTCAAATAAAGAAATTTGAGGACTTTACCTGGGGTTTCGTGTGACGACCAATTGTTTGGTGACATTACCATAGAATGTCGAACATAGCGTGTTCGTCGTTAGCTAGGTAGGGGGGATGCGTAGACAATCGTCTTCTCCCTGGCGTGATTCGTGTCGTTGCAGGATCGCGTGACAAGTTGTCATTTCCTGATCGTTAGTTCTCCTGCTGACAGGAACCTAGCGTCGTTATTGAATTGCGCCATCGTGTCTTTTCAAAGGCCTCGTCTCGATAGTTGTATTTGTCGCACGTCAACCTCCGTTGATGTATAGCTTAAGTTTCACGTATACCTGTGCACTAGCGTTGTGTGCCGCGTAGAAGGTGATGTACTCCGACATCCGTTGACGTAAAGTTCGAGTTCCATGTATTCTCGTGCGCTAGTGTTTTGTTTTGCGTAGAATGTGATGTACTCCGACATCCGTTGACGTAAAGATTGAGTTGCATATATTCTTGTGCACTCGTTTGTTATGCGTAGGCTGCCTGCTCGGGAAGTTAAAATATCACAGACAATATGGGTAATGTGTGCCCGAGTTAATATTCGCGGTTCCTACGTGATGGCTTTTAATAAACACACACATGCGCAAATAATCAATCATATCACCGAATGCACATGTTAGTCACCAATAAGCAATCAAGTAATTCCCCTAGTCCCACTGGTCTATCCTCCCAGCTTCTCAGACTGAAATTCCTAGTCACACTAGACTATCCTCCCAGCCTCTCAGACTGACTTCCTTTTCCGAAGGTCTTAAATGCATGTTTCCTAAACTCTCAGAGTGTTTGGTACTGTATGTAATTGTTTCGTGTACCGTGTGTAAAACACCACAATAGCGTATGTTTGAAAACAAAATTTCTGACTGTTTGTTTTTCAGCAACGGTTGGAGACCATATTCGAGTACTAGGCGTTCTGTATGTATTCAACGTCTTAATAGTCTAAGTTCCCAGAGGAAAGTGAGGTTAGAGCCTAGGTATCACAACAGGAACCTAATTCGCTGTAACCTATAGCTCTGATACCAATCTGTCACACCCCGAAATTATCAGAGCATCGGCGTGACTGGACTGGTGTCGTCATTGCACAGCGGAAGCAAATAAGCAAAGACTTCTAGAAACTGAACGCCTGCTAAGTACTCGAATTCTCGATGGTCCTCCTATTCCAACCGTGCCTTGTATTAGAAATGCAACCTGAGAAAGAACATGCGAGAAAAATCAACATAATGTTGAGCGAGTTCATAGTTTGTTCGTAAAAGATTTAAGATAAATCTTTTGAGTTGTGAAAGGTTTGAAATAAATCTTTGGTACTGTGAAAGATTTGAAATAAATCTTTGGAATAACCGGTTTTTGAAGTAGTATTGAGAAAATGAATTTAAAAACCATTTTCTTGCAAAGTTATATGGAAACGTTGTGTTTGTAACACGTTATGTTCATAAAACCATGTTTTTGTAATGTTCGTAAAATCATCAATGCCCACCCTGACTTTGACCCGCATAATCTTATGCCTTAAATTTTGTAGAAAACATGGTATTTAATTTGTATGAACAAGTATGTTTCGTAAGTATAATGTTCCTGGTATGTAGCAGTGTAAGAGGACTTGTGATCACCAATGGTTTGCAAGGCCATTAGCATGTTGTGAAATGCAAGTAAGTAAGACACAACCTAGCCGATTTTTGCGTTGGGCAACCAAGTCACTCCAGGTCCGTTGTGGTTAGCCTCCGAGAGGTCCGTTTGGCCTAGAGCTGGGCTCGCTACACCCAGATAGATCTACCGCTCGAGTCCCTCGGTGTTCTAACTACCCATTCACATGATCTAAACCTCCTTACGTTAATCATACCGTGTATAAAATAAATTCCTGGTCACCCTGACCAGATTCCTGGTTACCCTAACCCAATCCCCGGTCACCCTGGCCGAATATCATTCACATTTCGAACAAGCATTTGTTTTTGTAAAAACCGGTATGTTTAGTATAAACCTTTCGTAAATCATTTGAGTTCCTCGAAATCCCTTCGTAATATGATTTAGAAATACGAGTTTTATATTTGTTCTAAACTTTGTTTGCTTTTGCAAAACGTGCATGTCTTTCCACCCCGAAAACATTTATAAAAATGTAGAGCCGTGAAAAGTGGGGTTATGAACTCACCTGAATATTCCTGTGCAAAGCTAGCTAATTTACGACTTCGTGATGTCGTTTCCAAGACTTGACTCGCTAGCGTGCATTCTACAATATTCCTAACAAGGAATATCTAATAAGTTTCTAAATAAAAGCGGTAACTAGTTTGCGTGTCACCGAGCTCTACCGAATCGTAAATCGAACGATTTAACGGTAAATTAATAACTTAATAGTAACGGCTTAGTTATACTTGTTAAGTCTCGCTTATGTCAGTGGCAGTTTAATAAGTCTTGAAAAAGACTTAGTTTCCGAGAGACTTAAAATAGATAAATATTTATATAAAAATATATAAATATATCGTTATCATCGCGTTAGACGTCTCGAGTAGTCGTACGTGTATAAAGAATATTTATACGAAAATATCATGTATCAAACTCGTATGCGATATTCTATGATTTATCGTGTGCCGTTTAGGCGTATAAAATAAATATGTAAAGTTATATTTATTTTATAAAGAAATCGTCGAGTTGTTTTGTTTGTAAATAAATATAAACCATATTTATTTTTGTAAAAGATTTCGCGTTGTACGACTTTCGGAATAAATATATAACTATATTTTATTTTAGTAAAATAATCGTCGTGCCATAATAATTGGAAATAAATATAAACTATATTTATTTTGATGAAACGAATTCGTGTTACGCGATGCTTGAAATAAATATACTATATATTTATTTATAAAAAGAATTCGAGTTCGTTTGAAATAAATATAATAACTATATTTATTTTGTTATCGAAATATTTTTCGTATCGTTGTTCTCGTAAGTTGTAAGTTGTGGTCGAAAGAAGCTTTACCTTCGCATCTTGTTTTTCAAAAGCGCTTTATTTCAAAAGCACGTTTTATTTTATAATAAAACTCGTTTTATTTTACGGATTTTCTCGAAAAACGGGCAGAGTTTCCTCTGTTTTTTGACGCCCCGGACAACCAAGTTGTCGTAATTTTATCAAGATTCAATCAACAATATACTCGATATCAATATCAATATGTTAATATTCATCTTATGTATAAAATGTAAACCATAATCAATACGAATCAGTTCGAGCTCGTTCACGACACTAATAAAAATCTTAAAATTAGTGCAAATAATATTCGTTCTAAACTTTTACCGAGTCTTTCGCGTCGAGTCGTTGAACCGCCTGACTGAGTTGACCGGTCAACTGAGTTGACCTGAGTTTGACCGAGTCGAACCGAAATGCACCGAGTCATACCGAGTTGAACCGAAATACACCGAGTCGTACCGAGTTGGACCGAGTTTGACCAGCTGAGTTGACCGAGTCACTGGGTTGACTCGGTTTTGGCTTGTTGACCGCGACTGACCCGCACCGAGACCTGACCAGGTCTGACCCGAACCGAAATACCCTGCCGTGCTTGAATATGGGCCCGACACTTGAGCATAACATCATCATTCATCAATATCTTCAGAGAAGATGCAAAATGAAGAAAAGGGAAGGTTCCTTACCGAAACACGTCGGACCGAGACACGGACCGCCGGGTTGAGTCACCGACTGCCGGACCGAGACGTGACTCACCGTCATTACCATCTGATCATCATTTTCGTCTGAATCAGTGTCGGAAACCACTGAAATTCGTCATCAAGGACCGTTGGATAAAATGACCGACCGTCGGATAATGAAACCGACCGCCGGTCCGCCGGTTCTCTTTCTTTCCTTCTGTCTCTACTCTCTATCTCTTTCGGTTTCTCTCTCTCTTCTCTGGTTACCGCCGCCGCACCACCACCGGACGGTGGTGGTGCTCCGATTTATCAATCGAAGAAAAGGGGGGGGGCTGTTACTTGTCGGAATGGTTCACCGGCCGCCGGTCACTAGACCGAGAGGGTGTTTGGCTCGGCTTGAGAGAACCGAGAGATGTGGGGGTGGGTGTCTGTTTGAGGGTATTGGGTGCTGGTGTAGCTGACTTCTTCATGGAGTCTTGTAAGACTTTCAAAGAAAATCAAATAGGCATATGTTGTGTGTATATGCAGTAGAGACGAGAGTGAGGGAGAGAGTATTTGACATTTTCTTTTGTGTGAGTATACAGGCAATTGAGGGTCTTTATATAGAGATTTAAGGGTTAAAGTTTCTTTTGTGTAATTATAATACATTCAGGTCATATAGTTTACATGGTTATATGTTTTAACCATTGGCCTAAAATCTCTTGTAGAGATTTAGTGTAGATATTGTGGATCTTGTGAGGATTTCTAGAGATTTTGCAAATCTCGCAGGATTCTTATGAATCTTGTAGAGATCTTTAGATATCTGATTTATTGTGCAGATTCAGGCTTGTGGGTCTTTGGCTTGGGCCCGGGGCCTACAAGCTCAATCCCCGTGTATAAGTGGCCCGTAATTCCTACGAGACCCGTTGTCGAATCCAGAACTCCGTTTAACGTCAAAATTTAAAATACAAAAATACGGTTGGTAACCGTTGTAGTAGCGTTCGTGCGTCGATTGCGGTAATAATCGCGAAAAAATTGTATCGTTGCCGTCTTTAATCCGTTTTTCGATCCGGTTTCGACTGAAATCACTAAAAGTTAATTACGAAGCTAAAATATATCGTAAAAATTTATTATTTGACGGCGTCATCAGTATCTTGTATGGTTTCAACCCGTTGTCGTTTAACGTTTCACAGGCTTCTCTGTAAACCACCGTTCGCGCATTGTTAAGTCGGATAATCGTTCCTGGGCACTCCAAAGGCCTAATTAGGTTAATTTGCGTTGTAATCACTATTCATTATCGCGTTAATCGCCTGTTAATTACGTAATTAAGGGCCGTAAATTACGGGTTGTCACACATAGGACTTGACAAATCCCATTCCTTACATCTCGGGTTTGTTTGGATGTAAGGAATGACTGAATCCGAAAACATTTCTTTTGATAACCTTGACT
>JARYGA010032677.1:0-32656 GCA_030545235.1 Helianthus tuberosus
AAGGTGATTGCCTATGCATCACGACAGCTAAAGGTGCATGAAAGGAATTACACCACCCACAACTTAGAGTTGGGTGCCGTTGTATTCACACTAAAGCTATGGAGACACTATCTGTATGGAACAAAATGTGTGATCTATTCAGATCACAAAAGTCTCTAACATTTATTCAATCAAAAAGAGCTCAACATGAGACAGCGCCGCTGGATGGAAACACTAAATGATTATGATTGCGAAATTCGCTACCACCCAGGTAAAGCGAATGTAGTCGCAGATGCCTTAAGCAGAAAGGAAAGAGTAAAACCAATCAGGATCAATGCCAAGAGCATGGAATTGAAGAATAGCCTGAATGATAGGCTATTAGCTGCACAAAAAGATGCTGTTTTAGAAGCCAACCTTCCGGATGAAAAGTTAGGTGTAACTGCGGAGCAGTTGACACCTGGCAAGGATGGAATTCTCATACTCAATGGAAGAATCTGGGTTCCCATTCATGGAGGACTTCGAGATATAATCCTCCAGGAAGCTCACAACTCCAAATATTAAGTTCACCCTGGATGTGACAAGATGTATCAGGATTTGAAAGCTAATTATTGGTGGATAGGGTTGAAGAAATCTATTGCCACCCATGTAGCTAAGTGCTTGACCTGTGCTCAGATTAAAGCAGAACATCAAAAACCATCGGGTCTGCTTCAGCAGCCAGAACTTCCCACATGGAAATGGGAAATGGTAACTATGGACTTTATAACTAAGTTACCTAAAACATGGCATGGAAATGATACCATATGGGTCATAGTTGATAGACTGACTAAGTCAGCACCCTTCTTACCCATTAAAGAGACTCATAGCTCTGACAAGCTAGCTCAACTTTACGTGGATAAGATTGTATCTCTCCATGGAGTGCCGGTGTCTATTATATCGGATAGAGATACTAGATACACCTCTCACTTTTGGAAAACTTTCCAACAATCTCTGGGCACTCGTTTGAACTTTAGTACTGCTTACCATCCTCAGACAGATGGACAGAGTGAGCGTACAATTCAATCTTTGGAAGACATGCTTCGAGCATGTGTAATTGATTTGGGAGGTAGTTGGGATGATCATCGTAGCCTTGATTGAGTTCTCCTATAACAATAGCTACCATACTAGCATTCAGGCTGCGCCTTTTGAGGCATTATATGGAAGGAAATGCAGAATGCCGGTTTGTTGGGCAGAAGTAGGAGAAGCTCAGTTATCATGACCTGATATAGTCCTTGAGACAACGGACAAGATTGTCCAGATTCATGATCGCCTGAAAGCTGCCAGGGATAGGCAGAAAATTTATGCTGACAAAAGGCGAAAACCTCTAAAGTTTGAGGTTGGTGATAAAGTCTTATTGAAAGTATCACCCTGGAAAGGTGTGATGCGTTTTGGTAAAAATGGCAAGCTAAGCCCTAGGTATATAGGACCATTCGAGATTATAGAATGTGTCGGCAGTGTCGCTTATAAGCTAAACTTGCCAGAGGAGCTGAGTGGAATCCATAATGTGTTCCACATCTGTAATCTCAAGAAATGCCTAGCTGACGAATCACTGGCAATGTCTCATAAAGACGTACAAATTGATGAAAGCCTAAGATTTGTTGAAAGGCCTATATCGATTGAGGATCGTCAGGTTAAAAGCTTCGAAGGAAACATGTGCCTATAGTGAAGGTCAAATGGGATGCCCGTAGAGGTCCCGAATATACGTGGGAAGTCGAATCCACTATGCGACAGAAGTACCCTCACTTATTCCAGTAAATCTCGGGGTCAAGATTTATTTTAAGGGGGTGAGGATGTAAAACCACGTAAAAATGTGTCCAATTATGTAAAGACACGTGTCCTAAACTCTAATTATGTGAAAGATGGAGTTTTCGGACTAAAGTTGTCAAACAATGAAACTATGAAACCACAGGGACTAAAAGTGTCGACATGCTAAACTTATGCCTCTGAATGACCATACATGATGAATATATTCTTAAACGAGTGATTGATTGGATATAAGAAGACGTTTGTGAAAATAATCGGAAGGTTATAAAACTACAAGGGTTAAACGTGTCAACATGTTAAATCTGACCTCTGAGTGACCTTTTATCGAACCCGAGGCTTCGGAATATTCAAATGTACTCTCAAGAATAAGTGATAAAAATTTCACGTGGTTTCGAGATCGTTAAGCATGTTTTCAAGACTTTGGGCCATAAGTGTCAACTTGACGAAACTTGCATTTATAGTAATAATTAACGAACCCGAGCCTAACAAAGTTTGTTTATAGATCCTTGGGCCTCTACAAACCAACTACAAGGGCCTTGATTGCCAAAAATGAAGTTAAAATGGGTTTTAAACAATCAGGGACTAAAGCTGCCAAGTCAGAAACTTGTTTAACCTGTTTCCCGGTTCCAGGCGGGTCGAGTAAGTCTTAAAGGACTCTTACGCGGGCCGCGTAAAAGTGCCCAGCGCAGAAAAACCTGCCAGGTGCAGGTTAACAGCTGTTGCACCGCCTTAAACTCGATTGTAACGATCCTAGGGGCTCGTAAATGGTAAAATAAATCCACTAGGACACCTGGAGTGATCCTAGGATGCTCCATAACAGCTGCAAGTAATCTAGGAGCTTGGAATTTGCTATATAAAGGACTCTAGTTCTAAGTTCATATGCACATTTCATTTGCAATATCTTCCAAACCAACTTCTGGAGCTTGCAAGGATTGGGAGAAGATTCACAAGTGTAGAAAAGACAGCAAGGACCCTTAGTAAGAGTCTAATTACCTGCTTAGTCCTTTTAATTAGCTTAATTAACGAAAAGTCAAACTTGTCGTAATTTAGATTTGACTTTCGTTTTAATCCCAAATGGTCCAGCCACTGATCAAAACGAAAGTGGTTATGGAAACATATTAATGTAGGTGATTAACCCTTAAAAGGGCACCTCCTAATTATTTTATTTGACTAGTTAATTGTCGGGTCAAACTAGTTTGACAAAAAGTCAAACTGGACAGAAAGTTTAAAAATGAATAAAATTAAGAAACCAGAGGTTCTAAATTATAATTTAACATTCTAATGACTTGGTAATTAATATTAGAACATGTTTTATCAGTCCTAACCCGGCAATTATCAGTCTAAGGTCAGTTTATAACTAAAAGTCGCAAAAGCTTGACTTTTGCTTTGACTTTCAGTTCTGACCCGTTCAAGCTTAATTCTCCTATGTTTTAAGCTTCCATTAGGACCACATTACTCAGTAGTATAACCCTCTGAAATTATATTGCATGATTTATAGTGGTTTGAATTATATGCACTTGATCGTTAATATGCTTAAAAATGCCATAAACGCCCTTTTGACACATAAATAAGATTCTTAGCAATGCGAATGGACAAAAACCTTTACTATTGATATTTAGACTTGTCCTGAAAATTTGACATCAGTTTGAGGTCTAGATTAAGAGTTATGCTCAATATCGTAATTAAGAAGCTTTTTAATAATTAAACGGCATAATTAGCATATAGCCTATTTAAACCCAAATTTTGATACCAAAATTCTTATCCAATGATGAAAAATAATATTTTGGGATTTTTTAAGATTTTTATTTATTTTTAAGCTGAGCATAACACAGGGTTCTAGCTTTGATTCGGTAAATGTCGGTTATACCCTTTTATTGAATAAAATGAGTTTTACATAACATTTTGATACCAAAATTTTTGCTACTGATTTTATATGATAAATAAAATATTTTGAACTTTACAAACTGATAAAAAACTTAGATTCCCCATTTTAACCCGAAAATCGCTTAAAACCGACTTTTACGCGTTTTAAGCAAATAGTATGAGTTAAAACTATTTTTGGCACATAAAACTTATTACCTACTGATGTTTTAAGTTAATTTATGTAATTAAATAGTAAGCCAAAGTTTTAAACTCATAATTCTAATTTTGACCTTTAAAAGCTTATATGAAATTACCAAAATGCCCCTACGGTGCATAGTTTGGTTATAAAAGATAAATTTCACATATATGCAATACCCTACTGTTATAACTTATAAAAAATACATATTTTTACTGATTATATCAGACCTGAAACACAGATTAATATTTAAACTCTTTTATAAGCAATAAAATTACCAAAAAACCCTTATGGGACTTAACTTGGTTTAAATTACTTTTTGGGCATATATGTTAACATCCTACTGATGTATTAACATATTTTAAGCATAATAACAATTAAGACCTGTATATAATTCTTTTGGTTACCCGTTACGCGTTTACACGTTCGGATCGGTTTATGTGACTGGTTTACGTATAATAGCCGAAACGGGATTAACCTTATCATTAAATCTTCAATTTTCAGAATATGTTTAGTTTACCCATATTATACAGGTATCCAAGCTTGTCGGGTCTAAACCATATTCTATTCCGGTCTCCGCTTAATCTAGCGTTTAGAACCGTAAAGTTTCTTTCTAGCTAGCCGGTCTAAGTCCTTGACTTAACTAAAGACCCGTTAGCATCCTAATAGGTTACTAAACCTTCTAATAGAGATTAGTAGCATCCGGTAGAAGGTACCATCAAAAAGCTTTAGGATTATACTGCTGAGTTACCCTTCACATTAGCTCAGGTAAATATTTTTAACTTATTTTCCCTTATACGGGTTTGGGATATGGTATTATAATAATACCACTTGGTCGGGTATGGAATCATTTAATCGGATTGTGATTAATAAATTTACATAACCCGTTTTAATCTGTCTTGTTTGATAACATAAACATTGGGGGTTCATTCGACCGTGTCCTGGATATCCTTGGCTCATTTCATTTGAAAATGGCCACGACCTATGCACGGGGTGTAGGCATACACCTGACAGATGCAAATGCTAATATAACCCACACGTTGGGGATAACTCCTTTGTGGGTTTTATAAGTGGTGAGTCGGTTAATCATGACCGGCTTCCAAACCGGCCCCATATGTATGACAAACATATAGATCTGTATACAAGATTTTTTATAAATAATTGTCCCAAGTTATGAAAGATTTGCGCCATGTGCACTTAAATCAATTTCCATAAAATGTTTTCAAAAGATTCAGTTAATTGTATTTACCAGTGTAAACTGACGTATTTTCTTAAAGATTGATTGACAGGTACCTCTCGTAATAGGCTGGAGCTATTAGGTGTCATAAGAGGATCTTGCAAATCCATAGATACCTGAAGTCTGTTGTTTTTGTTTCTTTGTACTTTTATGATCCGCCTGTGGATCTTATTACATTTCAGTCTGTATATTCTTTCACTCGAACACTCAGACATTATGGTTTGTAATAGTTTATTCACCAAGCCTTCCGTTGTGCTATTATATTGTGTGTATTGACAATGATGATATCAACTACGTCACGATACTCCCCGCTGGGCCCACCGGTAATATGTGGAAATATCGGGGTGTGACATATGTGATTAGTTAGCTGTTCATTCGATCGAATTGTTGTTTTTTAGCTTTGATCTTGATCTACGATTCGTTGTTTTCTAATTGGATGGTGCCTTTGTTGTTATGAAATTGTAATTAAATGTAAATTTAAACTTTGATTGTGGGCAAGTTTGATATGATTTCACGCCTCTAGTTCTTTTCTTATACGGTTATATGTTTTGATTTACGTTTAAATTTTGATAATTAAAAGAACTACATTAGCGTAATTAGATGATTAAATTTTGCTTTTGCTTTCAAAGCATTGTTTTGTAGTTTTTAGGGTGGTTGTGTTACTTACCAACCAGAATGAAATTTGTTTAATGATCTGTAATTAGAGTGGTGGTGGAGATGAAACGTTCAGTGATTTGCAGGTGGCCGGTTGTGGTTCTATGGTGGTTGTTCAATTGATTTGCAGGTCTGGTGTTTCAACTTTAAAGATTGAAGATACTAACAAATAAATGGAGGTCAAATAAGTAAAGGGCTGGAGATATATATATTAATGTTTTTTTTTTCTACTTTAAATAGATTAGGGTAAAAAGACATGAATGTCCTCATGTGCAAGACACATGTCATACTTAACTGAAAATTTTAGACTGGTTAGTGCTAAAGGACGTACAGTGTAATGAGTTTTACAAATAAAGGACTATAACTGTAACTGTAACTATTGAAGTTAAAGGGTATCCATTGCAATCTGATATAAACATAAAGGACGAAAAGTGTGATTTACCCTATTACATATATATATATATATATATAGAGAGAGAGAGAGGAGGGTTTAAATGAGAACACTAAACATCACGAGAACCGTGAGAACGAATGGAAAAACCACGAGAACTTGGTAAAAAACAATTCAAATTCAAAATTTCGTTTTACATTTATCATTATTATTTGAATACAATGTTAGAAATTAAATTTACACGTTTAAATTTTCGTGAATTCGTAAATAGATAAAATTTACACATATGTAAGTTTGCCATTTACACATGTGTAAATTTGTTACATTTACACATGTGTAAAAAATCTAATTAGAGTGATTTTGAGAGGGGAAATGAACTATTTGATGTTGTAATTTTTTTGTTTTGATGTTGTATTTTAATTACAACGAGGTTTGTATTGAAAAAAAAAAGGTTTTGATTGGTTTTTTCATTCGTTCTCACGGTTCTCGCAATATTTAGGGTTCTCAAGATAACCCTCCCCTATAAATAAATATATATATGGTTAGGATAGTGTGAGAAGCACTAGACTATTTGAGAAACATTCTGAACCACACCTTTTCCTTAAGCTTTTCGTAATATACACATATGTATAGTTTAAAATTGACTATATACACATGTGTATAATTCAAGATTTGACAATATACTATATGTAAATAGTTGATTTTAAACTATACATATGTGTATATTATGAAAAGCTTAGGAAAATGTGTGGTCCATAATATTTCTCAAGTTTCTCAATTAGCCTAGTGCTTCTCACACGATCCTAACCTTATATATATAGGGGAGGGCTAAGTGGAAAACCCCATCTTTTTTAAAAAACTATGAAAACCCAATATCAACCATTGATTATGTTTCATCACACTTGATCAAGGGCTCTCTTAATTTGGGTAAGAATTAGATTTAAAAGAAATGTAATAATACACATTAGTCAACTGGAAGGGCATTTTCGATAGTATATTCCTTCTCTCTCCACTGTCCATTCCTATCATCTCTCTTTAATGCACCTCTCTTTCTCTCTCTTCATATCCAATTCAAAATCACAATCTCATCTCAGCTCTCTCAATTCCCTCTCTCTAAAATCACAGATCTCATTATCTCCTCCCCGAATCAAAACCCTAGCCCCCATGACTTTCCCTTCTCTCTACACAACACTTACAACCTGCAAGCCTAGAGAGAGAGTGAGAGCCGTGAGAGAGAGTACCAGAGAAATCGAAAGAGAAAGAGAGGTCCAGAGAAATCGAAAGAGAGAGAGAAAACTGGTGGGTTTCCAGCCACCCACGGCAGCAGCAGCGCTGTGGCGGTGTTGTTATTGACCGTTATGGTTGGGGCAGGGGAGGCGGTAGATGCACGATGAGTGAGGCACGATGGTGGTTGCAGATCTGGTGGTTGGTGGAAGGTGGTGGCTGGTTGCAGATCTGGTGGTTGGTGGAAGGTGGTTGCAGATGAGTGAGGCACGATGGTGGTTGCAGATCTGGGTTGTTGGTAGTTGATAGCGGCGACAATGGGTGGTTGTAGAAGGTGGTGGAGGGTGGGTGGTTGGTGGCGCCGGAGTTCGGAATGTCGTCGGAGTCAAGATCTAGTAATGGTTAATGTTCTCTCTCTCTCTCCTCTCCTCTGTCTTCAATCAAGATCTAGTAATGGTTAATGTTCATGTATTTTAAAAAAATCGAAAACTTTAGGATGAGATTTTGAACGGGGTTTTTTGTTGGTTTGGTTGCTTGTTTGGGGATTTTGATCTTAACAATAATTGTTTTTTTGTTGGTTTGGTTGCTGGTTTGGGCTTTTGATCTGAACAGTAAGTGTTTTTTTTGTTGGGTTGTTTGATTTACAGAAACAGACCAATAACATGTGTTAAGCACCTGTTAGAATGATATATAACGTGTGTTGATTTACAGAAACAGATCCATAAAGATATTCAATTGACAAGCTGGATGGATGTAGGCGACGTTAATGCGGGGACATTGAATAAGTCAAATCTTTTGGGAAAGAAGTTTTCGTTCGTTTATAACATGTGTTAGTGGTTCATGCTGTAACAGAACACCATGATGTAACCTGACATGTGTTCATGTATAACATGTGTTAAGCCCCTGTTAGAATGATATATTACGTGGGAAAGAACTCTTCGTTCGTTTATAACATGTGTTTGTTTTGCACATTTTGGAATGTATAACATGTGTTAAGCCTCTGTTATAATCTTTTTGTAACCTGACATGTATTCATGTATAAGCTAGTGGTTTACAAAACACCATGATGTGTATATACTAATAATGTGTTACAATTTCTCTGTTCGGAACATGTAATTGATTAACATGTGACAAGGGTGAAAACAGTCGACGGGGGCGATGAGTTTAATGGTGAGCTTAGTTAATATCGTAATCTTGTTGTAACCCCACTTGTATACATATGATAACATGTAAGCATCCATTATAACCTGACTTGTATTCATGTATATCAAAAGTGGTTTGCAAAACACCATGGTGTGCATATACTGATCGTAACACGTGTACAAGTTAATATGGAACATACAAGTTAATATTGTAACACCGTATACCTGGGATAACATGTGTTAAGCCTCTGTTATAATCTTGGTTTAACCCAACATGGTGTCATGTATAAGCTAGTGGTTTCCAAAACACTATTAACTTGTATAATCTTGGAACATACAAGTTAATATTGTAACACCGTAACTTTAGGATGAGATTTTGAACGAGTTTTTTTGTTGGTTTGGTTGCTTGTTTGGGGCTTTTAATCTTAACAATAATTGTTTTTTTGTTGGGTTGCTTGATTTACAGAGGCAGATCCATAAAAGATGTTCAATTGACATGCTGGATGGATGTAGGCGACGTTAATGCGGGGACATTGAATAAGTCACATCCTTTGGGAAAAAAGTCTTCGTTCATTTATAACATGTGTTGGTGGTTCATGTTGTAACAGAACACCATGATGTAACCTGACATGTGTTCATGTATAACATGTGTTAAGCCCCTGTTAGAATGATATATAACGTGTGTTAACTTTTTGTTAATTAAAAAAAACAAGTAATATCTATTTTATTTTTGTTGATGTTTAAAATATCCGATAATGTGGATACTGAGCGTAAAACTTGTACAAGTAATAAATGTACAAGTTAGTATGTAACGTGTAATATGAAACGAGCCATTTATGGTAACACATGTACCGGTAATTTTGGAATATATAATATGAAACAGGTCATTTGTTTTGCACATTTTGGAATGTATAACATGTGTTAAGCCACTGTTATAATCTTTTTGTAACCTGACATGTATTCATGTATAAGCTAGTGGTTTACAAAACACCATGATGTGTATATACTGATCTAACATGTGTTACAATTTGTCTGTTCGGAACATGTAATTGCTTAACATGTGACAAAGGGTGAAAACATTCGACGGGGGTGATGAGTTTAATGGTGAACTTAGTTAATATCGTAATCTTGTTGTAACCCCACTTGTATACATATGATAACATGTAAGCATCCATTATAACCCGACTTGTATTCATGTATATGAAAGTGGTTTGCAAAACACCATGATGTGCATATACTGATCATAACACATGTACAAGTTAATGTTGTAAGACCGTATACCTGGGATAACATGTGTTAAGCCTCTGTTATAATCTTGGTTTAACCCAACATGGTGTCATGTATAAGCTAGTGGTTTCCAAAACACCATGATTTGTATATACATACTGTAACATGTGTTACGCGCCTGACATGTATAACGTGTGTTAAGCCTCTATTATAACGTGTGTTAAGACTTCCAGAATGGATGCATAAACTCCAATAGTAACTTAATAACAACATAGTATACCTGATATAACGTGTGTTAAGCCTCTTTTATAACGTGTGTTAAGACTTCCAGAATGTGTTAAGTCCATACCGTTTTAACATCATGTACTAGACAAAACAAAATAAGAGTCTCGCATTACATATTACTAGTAAACGAAAATACATAGCACTAAGAAAAATGGTGGAGCTTCCTTTGACAGTCTGCCTTAGCTTTTCAACGGCTACCTTTGCTGCCTTACCTTTTCAGCGGCTACCCTTGCTTTATTGTTTGGGTCGGTCTTGAAACGGTTTGTAAACATGTGGGTGTGCGTATGCCAGGGAAGTTATAAAAATGTGTTTTCATGTCACACGTGTTACATCGTACATGGGTTTCATGTCACATGTAACACATGCATGTCTGAGAAGTTCAACCTATAACACGTGTTAGTTGTGTTGTGCTGTAACATAAACATGGTCATGATCCTTGAGCATCTGATCCACGTTTGACGAAACCAACTGACCCGAGAATTGGATCTTATTTCCCTTGAATCCATCACCGTCCTAATAACGAAAAGATAAGATAACCGTTAAGTCGTTAACCAGACATAAATATTAACACATTCATAGCCAGAAAATCTTTTTCCTCAAATAACATCACAAAAACAGTTACTATTCAGATCAAAAGCCCCAAACAAAGCAACCAAACCAACAAAAAACAGTTACTATTCAGATCAAAAGCCCAAACAAGCAACCAAACCAAGCACAACTTTTTAACACAAAAATAAAAACCTGCAAATTAATCTTACACAACTGAAACAACAACTAACAAAGTACACAGAACTAAAAACCTGCAATTAATTCGTCATACCCTAATACATGTCTCTAATACATCGTCATACCCAAATACATGTCTCTATAACATGTTACTATGGTTTAGCTGTGAAACAGGAGTTCAGACTATAACACGTGTTACGTTGGTTGTGCTGTAAGACAAACTTGGCTTTTCGTTTCTAAAAACAGATGTGCCGATTATTAGACGTCTAAAAATAAAAAAATCAGGCATGTGTTAAACACGTCATAACTATAATAATTTAAACTGTATGGCTATGTCTAATAGGATAAAGTGTAACATGTATTAGGGTATGACGATGTTCAAAATTGCAATCAGATCCACATTGCAATCTATCTTCTTCTTCTTCTCAAATATGTTCAAAATTTCTAATTTGGTCTAAAAATTGTATTTTATTACCTTGTTTCTTACTTTCTTTCTTATACATTATATTGGAAGCAAAATGAAATAACCAATGTTGTTGGTCCAAAACATGCCAAGATTATAGGCAAAGGTCTACTGGTGTATGTAGAAGCAAAAATAAAACAAATTGACGTTAATAAACCAAACATCAAACAAATTCATCTTCATCTATGTATGAATTTCAACTTAGGTTTTCTAAGATGATATAAAATAATCATATTGAACTAATCCACATAATAAATAAAGAAAACATCAAACAAAAAACTTGATGAGAGTATGGATACAATACACAAAGAAATCAAACCCTACAGTTAAACTTCAAAGCAAATTGCTTACTTGATATCAAAATCAAATATAGAAAAATAAGGGTAATAACTTGATTAAAATAAATCCAACCTTCACATAAGAAGCCGGGTACGCACATCATCTTCATCCATCGCTTCCTGCAAATCGAGTTCCTAAATCGTCATCAACACAACCTGCAATTTGACACCTCTTCAATTAAAAAAATCCAACCTTCACATAATAACTTGGTGGATTTGTCTCCATGGACATTAATGGAGGTAGGATGATATGCAGGAGAAGAGGGGTAAAATGAAGATATGAGGGAAATTAATGGAGAAGATATCTTGTAATTTTTGCTTTTAAAAAAGAAATAATCGAAAAGAAATATGGGTTTGACAATGAGGTGATGTGCATTAATGATAATGTCAAATCAATTGGGGAAAATATCTTGGGGGTTGGGTGGATAGATGTACAATTACAAATATACCCTTAAAGGCCAAAACCATAATCAGAATACTATGCATACGTGGAAGGTCCTTGGCCACATGTTGAGTTTGCAAAGTTTTCTCATTTTAAGGGGTTTTTTATAGAGCATTACCCTATATATATATATATGGGAGGGTTATCTTGAGAACGCTAAATATTACGAGAACCGTGAGAACGAATAAAAAAACCAATCAAAACCAATTTTTTTTAATACAAACCTCATTGTAATTAAAATCCAACATCAAAAAAAAAAAAAAAAAAATTTACAACATCAAATAATTCATTTCTCCTCTCAAAATCACTTTTATTAGAATTTATACACATGTGTAAATATAACAAATTTACACATGTGTAAATTACAAACTTACACATGTGTAAATTTTCTTTATTTACGAATTCACGTAAATTTAAACGTATAGATGAAATTTATAACATTGTATTCGAATAATAATGACAAGTGTAAAAAAAAATTCCGAATTTGAATTGTTTTTGACAAAGTTCTCGCGGTTTTTTGATTTGTTCTCACGGTTCTCGCGATATTTAGCGTTCTCATTTAAACTCTCCCCTATATATATATATATATATATATATGGGAGGGTTATCTTGAGAACGCTAAATATTGCGAAAACCGTGAGAACGAATGAAACAACCAATCAAAACCATTTTTTTTTCAATACAACTCTTGTTATAATTAAAATACAACATCAAATAGTTCATTTCCCCTCTCAAAACCACTCTAATTAGATTTTTTACGCATGTGTAAATATAACAAATTTACACATGTGTAAATGGCAAACTTACACATGTGTAAATTTTCTTTATTTACGAATTCACGTAAATTTGAAGGTGTAAATTTAATTCCTAATATTATATTCAAATAACAATGATAAATGTAAAAGGAATTTTTGAATTTGAATTGTTTTTGACAAAGTTATCGTGGTTTTTTTATTCGTTCTCACGGTTCTCGCAATATTTAGCGTTATCACGGATCCCTACCATATATATATATATAATACCTAAAATTATCAAATTGCCCTCATGTGCAATGCATATGATTAGAGTTAACTCAAAATTTTAATTGAGTTAGTGCTAAAGGACCTACGATGTAATGTTTTTAATAAAGAAAGGACTATAACTGTAATTATTGAAGTTAAAGGTCATCTATTGCAATCCGATACAAATATAAATGATGAAAAATGTAATTTACCCTTAACACTATCTATGTTGTTTTTATATCTAGTAATTTATTTTGTATTTTATACCTCATTTTAACGGTATCTATTTTGTTATTTAGAGTGAATTTCAAGGATTGTCCTTTTTCTTTATACTCATTTTCAGGCGCTGTCATTTATGTTTAAAATTAACGAGTTTTGTCCTTTATGTTTTCATATCATACACGTTTTGTCCTTTAGGCCTAACCCAGTTAGTTTTTCCAGTTAAATTTGGTCATTTGCTTTGCACATGAGGGCATTTTTGTCAATTCAAAGGTTGCAGAAGCTTTGAGCTGTAAATCTGCCGTTGAACTTAGGGCTGGCATATCGTGTATACCCGTACACGATAAGACACGATACACGAAATCATATACAAGAACACGACACGATAACTTATCGTGTCCTTTTTTTCAAACACGAACACGAACACGACACGATATACACGAAAATTACCTGTTAATACATGTTAACACGACTGTTCGACTGTTATACACGAAAATTACCTGTTAATACCTGTTAACACGAACAAAAACTCGAACACGACAAGCTATCTGAGAGTTACAGAGGGAGTTTAGGGTTTTATTTTTTTTTTAATTGAATGAGGAATGAAAATAGAAAGGAATTAAGGAACCCACATGCATATGACTTATGAGTTTATTTAATTTAATTTCTTATCATGTACTAACGGGTATTAACAGGTAAACAGGTATTTAACCTGTTTATACACGAAAATTAACAGGTAATATCGTGTCTACCTGTTTGGTACACGATACCTGTTAAGGCCATACACGATACCTGTTAACTTCGTGTAGGTTCGTGTCGTGTATTCCTGTAAAATTGCCAGCCCTAGTTGAACTTACATTTGAATTGAATTTCAAAGATGTTTCATAAACTTTAAGGGGCTGTTTGAAGGTATTAAAACTAGTAAGACAGAGAGTATTGAATTTCAAGATGTTTCATAAACTTTAAAGAGCTGTTTGGCAACATCTGAATGGTTAAGTGCTGACAAGTAAGAGGTCTGAACCATTAAGTGCTGAACCAGTAAAAGGTCTGAACCATTAAGAGCCTGTATAATGCTTAACCGTTCAGAGGCAAATGTTTGACCAATTCAGATTATAGGTCTTAACCATTCAGACTCTGTATAAATCTTAACCATTGAGAGGCAAATGTCTTAACCATTCAGACATCTGCTCGTGAAACAAACAATCTGAACAATTAAGTGCTGAAACAATAAGAGGTCTGAACCATTAAGAGCTTCATTAAGATGTAAACAAACAGCCCCTAACTATATTTAAAGGGTCGAATTCATTTTCATAATATTTGATGCCAAATATTTCTTTTTTTTAACGGCAAATTTATTTTATTCTTGTCGTCTGTGAGGCTTTACCTCTCCTTTTTAAACACAGTGTTTAAAGGTTTTGCTTTTGTCAATGGACCACACCTTATTAATTAAATATTTCTTATGATCTAGCATCTTTTATATAAACGAATAACCTGATCTTTACCTATAGTGTCGCAACAAAGTGTTAGGGAATCTCAAAAGAGTATTGAACTTGGAGATTTTATGGAATCCTTCTTTATGGTAAAAATGCTCAAATCACATTTCCTACATCTACATTTACCATGACAGGGAATAGTGTTTCCCTGTCATTGGTCGAAATTGGCGGCCGGCAATACACCATTGTACCAACAAGTTTATTATTTTTTATCCACTTTAAATTTACGTTTTTGCCCCCAGTTTAAAATTACGTTTTCGTCCCAAGCTAAAAAAGTAATTACCCTGTTGCTCCCAGCTAAAAAATACGAATATGCCCTCGGTTCAAATATTACGATTTTACCCTCCGCCTCAAAAGTATTCTTTTATATCAGTTTATTATTTTACACTCACTTTAAAATTACGTTTTTGCCCTCAGTTTAAATTTATGTTTTTGCCCCCAGTTCAAACTAAAAATATGCTTTTGCCCCCAGCTAAAAGTTACGATTTTCCCCTCGGTTCAACATTACGCTTGCACCCTCAATTCAAAATTACGTATTTTCCCCCGGTTAAAAATAAAATTCTTGTTTTCTCCTAGCTAAAAATTACGAATTTACCCCCGCTAAAAATTACGATCTTATCGTCGTTTTAGTTTTCCTTTCTAACAAAACCATAGTACTGTTTTTTTAGTTGGTTGAGAATTATTTGGCCATCGCCCCGCGACGCGGGCGGGGCATCAACTAGTTCATAACATATGATAAGATATATCTCTGTAAGGGGGTCGGGGCACCTCCAGAATAGCTCTCACGCACCCCTACTCAACTGGCAACAGTGGTGAAGCTTGAGATTTTCGACCGGGGGTCGAAAACATACACACCAAAAAAATTCTATAAAACGGGGGGTCGAAAACGTATATACCCAAAAATTTCTATACGGAAACCACATACTCTCCACTACTGAGAGAAAAGTTCGCAGGGTCGGCCACCCCCACTATCCTATGCCCTTGACTGGCAACACCGGTGCCGATCATGCGTGCAGTGAGTTTGGATAGTAGGTCCGTCGGTCCGTCCTGATGCGCAATGGTGGATTTAAGAACTTTTTTCACTGGGTTCTTTTCGGTAGATTCTCACTATTTTCTTTATAAATCATACAAGCTTCTTCCTAATTTTTTTCCATTTTTTTCAAACCGAATGAATTTCTTAGAATCCACAAAAGTGGCTTAGATACGCCCATACTTATGCGAAGCACGGGTATTACCCGCTAGTTATTATGAAACATTATTCGATTATACTTGTGGTGAACAAACCAAAAATTTTTAACAGCTCAACAATTCAATATAGCAACACCCACATACATTGTTGGTATAATTTTATACACTACGGCGTCGTTTGCTGGCTGCACCTTGTATCCCCAAATCTTCCCTCATAAACCCTAGAAATTCATACCTTCATGCAAAATCAAAATGTCAGACTACTTCCCTCTTGAACTCCAACTGAGCATCATGAAAAGGCTTCCTATCAAATCATTGATTCAATTCCGAACAGTCTCCAAAGCATGGAAGTCTCTTATCGATAGTGCTGATTTTATCAAACATTATCAAGGCCATAAGCAACATCTACTCGTAAGTTATGAATCTTTTGTTGATTCTGAACGAAAATATGTTTCAATTGCTGACGATGAAACATTCCCCCAAAAGAAAGTTTCCCACACTATTCCTCTATTGCTTCAAAACCCTGGAATAATCGGCTGCTCTCATGGCTTGTTGTGTTTGTTTGGCGATTATGAAGATGACAGTGATGACGCCATTTTCGATACCGAAACAGTTGTTCTTTGGAACCTTTCTATTAGGAAGGCTGTGGCTGTTGTTTTGCCATATTGGGTACATGGAACTGTTTTAGGTTTTGGTGTGTGTCCAAGAACCAATGACCCTAAGATTGTCAAGATTTTACAAGATAATAGTTGGGATGTTCAGATTTTTGCGTTGAACACCGGGGTTTGGAGAAGTTGTAACAATCTCCCTCGTGAATCGGTTCAATTTTCCGGTTCTGGTTCACAGCAAGTGGTAGATGGGTTGCTTTATTGGATTGCTACTGATAAGATTATTATAGATGGTAGAATTACGTCTTGTAATCTGATAATCTCGTTTGATATGACAAGTGAAGAGTTTAGAGAAGTAAAGTTCACGAATAATTTAGCCCATGTGTCTGATTATAACTTAGCCATGTCTAAGCTAAGGGAGTCTCTTGTTGTGCTTGAGCTTGATGTAGAGCCTAACGATATGGTATGGGGTGTATGGAGGATGGAGGATGGTGATCCGAAAACATTTACAAAGCTATTCAATGTTAGTGTTAACACACCATTTGAATCAATGGTTTTGGCTAGGGGATTTAGGATGACTAGTGAAGCTATAATCGAAATTATGGATGATGAACGTGGACAATTGTTTGGTTACGATCCCTGCTCGAAACACATAAGTAATCTTGGGATTGATGGACAAGAGTTGTCGTTTTACGTGCATTCCTACGAGGAAACACTACTTCTGCTTGATCAACAAAATCTTACGGTTTATAATGAAGTGTAAAGCCACAAATCTCCACGAATTTTGTTTTATGGTAGTTTGTTTTTTGAATGCTCTTATTGTTCAACTCGGTTAAGACTATGATATATCTACAAGCGGTTAGTCGCATCATCGAGCTGGCCGCTAACATCACATTACACAGAAGAAACAATGGATTTGGGCTCAGCTGCACTTTCAGAAAATGATCCGCTTGTCCACCTCTTTGGTTGATCCATAGAAACCATATGTCAGCAGCATCATGAACCTGATATATGTAGTATGTGCTAATTAACGTCAACTTTGACTTCCACAGTCAAACTTTTTAAGTTTTAAGTAATATCTCAGATGATTTGAACTTAGGCCAGTTATTAAGCAATGTTTTAAATATCAGTTCATACCGTGGTCTCCGACCTCGAGCCGGGCAAGTCGGCAAGATAAGGGACGGTTAAACTAGCAAACAATAAATGTTATGTGTCGGCACTAAATCCGGTAATTCCGGTTCAAACCGTTGAACCGGTTTTGTTAATCAACAAATTTGATTTTTAAAAATTATTTTTCTAATAAAATATTGATAATTCCGAGATTTGCCTTACATGTTTCAGTAAATGGTGAAAAAAACCTAACGATCATTGATCGCTTGTCGCAAAAAGTTACAGGCTTCACATCGAGGTGTCTGTATATTCCACTGTTGTGTTCCAAGTTCAAATCGATTACTTTTGGAGTGTTTTTTGGATTTTTTTTCTTATAGTTATGAAATCGTGTACTTTTAGATTATTTTTTGAGTTGAAGTTGTATTATTATGGAATTATAGTTTAACTGCTTAACCTGGTATTACCGTCAGGCAAAACCCAATACAACCGGTTGAATCATTTCTAAGCCTTATTAGGTACCGTTTAAAAACCAATTTTTAAAACATTGTACACACGCAACTTTTTTTTTTGAATGGCAAAGAATCTCACGTGTGCCCTGCTCGGGGCTATGTCCAAGGTCGACTCCTCGACCGCCATGAGACCGTGCCCCCCGATGCGCGGGAACCGGACGGAATCCGTAAACCCTCGCACCCCGTCAGGTTCGAACCCGAGATTAAATCCCCGATTCGTCCCTTCACCCGGATGTCTCTCAATAATTGGCCCAAGCGGGAATCGAACCTGCATCTCCCAGCAGGGAGGACAAACCTTTTGACCACTGGACCAACATCACAAGCAACTTAATCCCGTCTTCAAGAAGATCCGGAATACCAACTTTAAAGATTCCTCATTCGATCCATAATCTTGGCCTGATATAGCGATATACAACATGAACCAAAATTCATATCTTCAACTTCAAGAGGACCATTAACAGATTTCTTGCTAAGAAGATTCTCCATGTCTGATAAATCATACCATTGACTATTTGACTGCCCTCACATAATGTCATAGTGCTGCAACATATTCGAAGTTGATTATAAACTTTAAAAGAAGTTCAAATACCGTTCACTAGAAAAATGAGATTAAGGTGCTGTTTGTTTTTTCTTCTTGAAAACCTCTTCTGCTGCAGGCCACGTCTGCAGGCATCTGCAGGAGAAGAGGTGGACCAAATGTCTTCAGTCTGCAAGGAGAAGAGGGTTTGTTTTTTTTTTATATAAAACCTCTTCACACCTCTTCACACACAAACACACACACAGATCTCTCTCAACTCTCTCTCTACTCTCTCTCTACACCGCCATCTTCACCACCGCCACCACTTCACCACCGCCACCATCTTCACCACCGCCACCACTTCACCACCGCCACCACAGCCACGACCGTCACCACAGCACCACAGCCACCGCCACCACAGCCACGATCGACCACAGCCCCTTCTCTCTCTACGATCTCTCTCTCTCTCTCTCTACGATCTCTCTCTCTCTCTCTTCGATTTGGGGGTTTTCGATTTTAGGGTTTTTGATTTGGGGGTTTTGTTTGTTGATGATGATGTCGGAGGTGGTGGCGGAGTGGAGGTGGAGCAGATGTCGGAGGTGGAGCAGAGGTGGTGGCGGAGTGGAGGTGGAGAAGATTTGGGGGTTTTGTTTGTGGCGGAGTGGAGCAGCGGAGGTGGTGGCGGAGCAGTGGTGGTGGTGGCGGAGCAGGGGTGGTGATGATGATGATGATGATGATGGTGGCGGAGCAGGGGTGGTGGTGGCGGAGCAGGGGTGGAGGTGGAGGTGGTGCCAAGAAGAGGTAAAGCTCTTCTTGGAGAAGCTTACCTCTCATCACTTCCCCAAGAAGAGGCTGGGGAGAGGTAAAAAGCACTTCTCAAAAAAAAAACAAACACTCTTTTGAGGCAAAACCTCTTCCCGCGTCTGCACGGTGCAGACAGAAGAGGCAGGAAGCTCTTTTTGAAAAAAACAAACACCACCTAAAACTCTTTAAATTGGTAAAGGTGAATGGTTAAGAGTCGTTTTAATTTAATATATGGTTTTATTAGATTTCATTTCTTGTTAAATCTGTATCTATATCTATAGTATATAATAAAATAAACTATTTGATGGACGTTTGTCACCATATTAGTATTATATAAACGGGTCGTGTCGTCTTATGTTCATTTGTCCCACACGTAAATAATTATATCAAGTTAAATAATTAATTAAGTTGTCGGGTTCGACTATACCTCTCGGTTGGCCATGCTTGACCTACTGTTGTCCGACTTTGACTTGGTTGAGTATATTTGACCATGGTTGATCCCGACCCGAACACCATGAGGAACCATCACTGCTCACAACCACTGTTGCCGGATATTGTCACTTGATTTGTTACTCCCTCACCGGAGAACATCACATCAAACACTGCCATACATCAAATCGACCCAATAAGATATACTCATCCAAAGAAATAGAGCAATGGATGTCAAGTCTAACCTCGTTTGTTAGAATACGTACCTGGTTTGGCTTCCAATGTCGCGAAAGATCAACCACAGTCGCCACCGTCGTTGTGTTTGTGACGGAACCCTAACTATGCGGCTGTTGCATGTCACCGTGTGACATCTTCTTGAAGCCAGATCGGTTGTGGGATGGTAACCGACTGAAACCCTAGTTCTTGTTTCCGCCGCCGCATCTGATTGACCACGTACCTCGTACACCACCTGGACCATACTGTTGCTTGTACCACCGAACCAACGCCATCGTGAATACGCCATAAGGACCACCGCCACCGGTTGACCTCGTACACCACCTAGACCATAGGAATAGAACCACTATTGCTTGTACCACCAAGCCTCCTGTTTCTGCCGCCACCACATTCGATCGACCTCGTACACCACCTGGACCATACTGTCGCTTGTACCACCGAACCGAAGCCTTCGTCACGCCGCCGTAAGGACCGCCGCTGCCGGTTGACCTCGTACACCACCTAGACCATAGGAATAGAACCGTTGTTGCTTGTGCCACAAAACCGACACCGTCGTGAATATGCCGTAAGAATTGGTGGCCGGCCCTTAACTCTCTCTCTCCTTGTTAACTCCCATTTCTAGAAATAAAGATATAAAATATATAAATTGAAGTACTAGTTTTAATACCTTCAATTTATATATTTTATATCTTTATTTCTAATAGCATATATATTGTTGTATTACTAGGTTTTATACCTTCAAATCTTCAATTCCTGTATTTGATTTATTTATACATCAATTTTATGTATTTATACCTTAATTTCGTTAGCTTTGCTATTAGTGGGATTTACCGAGTATGATGATGATGATGATACCTTAATTTCGTTATTTTTAAGCAAAAGTTTTAACTCAAGTTTGATTTTGGCTATTAACCGAATTAAACGAAACGAACCAAAACCGTCAATATAGTCGAATAAACCAAACTGATTAACCGAAAACCAGTTAGTTAACAAAATAGACTAACTAATGATTTCAGTTGAATATAATAATCGAGCCAATCAAACCATGTACACTCTATGTAATTTGCGTGCTTTGGTTTAATAATAAAAAAAGTCGAGCGAACTTCGTTCACTCTAATGTTATTTGTGTTCGATCAATGCCTGATTTCCAACACAGGAACCCGAACTCACAAAGAATCAAATATCAACAAAACAATCAAATCATTGAACACCAGACCCAAACACCAGTTAATTTGCAGCACAACCAACCTCTAGTCAATTTTTTTTGAGTGATTTAGTTAGTTGATTTTCTTGTAATTGATCTAGACTCTTGTAGTTGTAGTTATACATTTTATAATGAGGTGTTTTTTTAGTTGATTACCTACACCTGTTGCAGCCCCTGACCCCTGCACCAGGAGCGGGCGTCGCGAGCCAGTCAGATCAAGTGGTATCGGTGTTTATTAATTTGGCAGCGGAAATGAGACATCAGGACCGTAGTTAGGAAATATTTATTAGAGTTTAGAATACCAAACTTTTATAATAAATAAATGGGATAAAACCTCAGTTTAATTACAATACATTTATAGGGATAAACCCTAATTTATTGAAAACAAAATCTCCTTTTTATTTAGGTAACTTTTATAGCCACAACTTTAAGCCTTCAGTGCTCTCCAGTTGGCTTCTATTAGTTTCACATTAAGTTACCTGAAACGCCTTTTAAAAAAGTTTTATCAGCAAGAAATACTGGCGAGTGCATCCCAGTTTTATAACTTCACAGTATTGAGAGCGATTACAATGTTTATATCTACACAGTTACTCATTCAGTACTGTTAATCCTGACTTGTGGTCATATTACTCATTGGCTAAGGTGGTGTTTGTTTTTTCAGATGCAAAAGGTCTGCAGTCTGCGGACCACATCTGCAAACGTCTGCACGAGAAGAGGTGGACCAAATGTCTGCAGAGTGTAATAAAAAGAGTGTTTGATTATATAAAATATGCAAACGTCTGCATTGTCTTCCTTGCCAAAACCCTAAAGTCCCATTCTTTTGTTTACAGCCGTTCACTAACACCCTTATCCCTCTCATCTCTCTTGTCTCCAACTTATAAACACACACACACATAAGATTACTCCATATTCTTCACAAATCCAAACACCCACACCACAAAACCCACACTCTCGTTCCCTCGATGATGATCCGCCGGCCACCGCTATGGGTGGCGACGCTTAGCGACTGTCGGATGCCTGTTTCTCCGGTCACTGCCCAACCCCTTGTCTCCCTCGTTCTCCCTTCATCTCTCCGTCGGGCGCCGAAGTGTCACACCCCAACCGATGACGGAAACATCGGGGCATGGCACTGAGCGAAACAGATTGTCAAGAGAAATTCCATAACGACTAAATTACCAAATAGTTAATATTATGTCCCATACCATAACCCATTAAGTAATCTAATTATTACAGACATAGATATTCTCAAAACAAACATGTTCCGACAACTCGGATTCAAATAAAAATATATTGTCTTTGTTTCTAGACTCTCGGTCCTACTTGATTCCACAAAAGCAGGTAAGCAACATCCTATGCATTCAAACACCTGTCACATACGTTAAAATAGAGGTCAATACACTTAGTGTAAAGGTGAGCATATAAGTTTGATAATAGCATAATAGAGTTCGAAATTGTTTACGCATAACCGGCATGTACAACGTATAATGCAAAGCATGTAAGTTATCGACAAAGATCCTATCAATACCAATGACTGCGAGTTGACTGCGAGTAGAGAGTGCGCATCACATGTTCACCACTGTGAACACGTGAAGTAATTGTCCTTAACAACCCCTGAGTGAACATGTGCTGAGTCCAAACTATAGTACTATCATTGCTAAGGCAGGTAGACAACAATCAATGTGTAAACATAACAAACAAGCTTTCATCGAGTCACGTATAACATGCATTAGAGGTCGGCGTATAAGTAGTGTTTGCGTTGTGTGTTCGATGTGATTTAGAATAAGTAACGTATGTAACACCAAAAAGTGCATAAAGCAAAAAGGGATCGAGTATACTCACAGATTGTGTTTAACAAGTAAACACTCTCTTGGATTGAAGGGATCGCTTGAGAGATTAGCCTGAACAGTTAACGATAGCATAAACGATAAGCGACACGTAAAACGAAGCAACTGTACCTAGTATCGGATGGTAATCCGATCAGTTGGCAATCCGATCGGATGGCCAGTCGATCGGATGTCAATTCGTTCGGATGGTCATCTGATCGGATGGCCATTCGATTGGATTGACACCTTGTTTGGTGTGGATGTGTTTGTGTATGATGGTTTGACCTTTGAAGTTTTCGTTGTAGCATTTTGAAAATAGAGAAGTATCTCTGCCCTTCAGGTCGGTCGATCGGACGGTGATCCGATTGGCGAGGCTTCTCAGTTTAGAACAAGTTCACAGCAGGAAGGTCACTCGATTGGATGGCTATCCGATCAGGTGGTAATCTGTTAGTTACTGATGATCTTTGAAAATTGATCAAGTACCAAAGTCTCAGACGTCACTCGATCCGGTGGTCGTTCGATCGGATGGCATCCGATCGGACGGCAATCCGTTTGGCGTTCACAACCTTGGAATTTTGAATAAAAAGTTTAAGTGTGGAACCAAGTGCATGCCGATCGGACAGCAATCCGTCCCAACGACCTGATCGTCTTTGACACTTGATTGTTTTGAAGATTTTGCAGTTTTGAATGAGACGTTATGATAACTAGTTTAAACAACAGAAACCCCATTTCGACCCAAGTGATTTGATCGGATAGGAACCACCCTAGTCCGACCGGTCCACGGTTCGAGACGGTTGTTCATGTTCAAACCCGAAATCAGTTATCTCTTGGATAGAATTCAGATCTTGAACTAACCCATCACTTAGAAAGAGTAGAAGATCAGAACGAGGTCCGATTCTATCGGTTTTGAGTGCATTGAGTGTAAAAGAGTTGAAAGAAAGTTGGAAAACCTTCTTTCAATTCTTTTCACCATGAGTATGTGTAGATCTATGCGAAAATATTGATTATTCATGTGGAAATCCTTCAGATCTAAGTTGTTCTTGGTGGAATGAAGCCAAACCTTGAAGTTCATAAGAACTCCATGATGACATCACCCTAGAACACCTCAAATCCGGTGATTTCATGGTTAAAAGTTAAGATTCAACGGTGAAAAAGATGAGGAAGTGTGTGTAGATCATAGAAGTACAAGATTTAGGTTGGAAACTTACAAGAATTGAGAGAAATGATAGCTTGAGTGCGGCTGGTCGAACAAGGAGCTATCACATCACAAATGATGTGACATGTGGGTATTTATAGAGTTTCCCAAAAAGGAAAGTGGTGAAGGGTCGGACCGATCGGGTGGCAATCCGATCGGGTGGCTGCCCGATCGGGTGGCAACTCGATCGGATGACCACTCGATCGGTTGGACACTCGATCCTGGTGTCCGGCGTGACGAGTTTTGTTGTTTCGATTCGCGTGTTGAGCGTTGCGTTGCGATGCGATTCGAGTGAGCGATGCGATAGTATTACCCTCAAATAACCTAACTACTATATCTAACATACAATCGCTATAAATAACTTGCGTTTAGCGTTTGCGATTCGATTGCGATGCGATAGATTTGCGATTGCGATTAACACCTCAACATAAACATAGCATGCACATGTAACACATAAATAGCACACACAAGTAAAACAATATCCAGAACACATAATTCGAGTTGTAAATGCGATAGCGATTAGCGATAAGTCGATTAAACATGCGATTAATATGCGATTAAACCTCGATTATTAATAGATACTCCACATAATACAACTAAAGCGATTAAATAAATGAATTTAATTACAAGTCAAAGAAGTCAAAACAGTAGTTGAGCAAGGAATGACAGATCGCAATTAGCAATCTTTTCTTCCTTTGACTTCAATCTTGACTTTGACTTTGACTTTCGAAACACGGGGTGTTACAGCCTCCCCTACTTAAGGGAATTTTGTCCCGAAATTAGGCTTTACTCGTAACAAACAAATGCGGGTACTTCGCCTTCATGTCGCTTTCGAGTTCCCAGGTGAACTCGGCGCCTCGTTTGCCTTCCCAGCGAAACTTCACTATGGGAATGCGCGAGCGTCTGAGCACCTTGGTTTCCCGTCCCACGATCTCGACAGGCTTTTCCACGAAGTGTAATGTTTCGTCCACTTGTAGATCTTCAAGAGGAACATGCAATTCCTGGTCAGCCAAGCACTTTCTGAGGTTCGAAACGTGGAAAGTCGGGTGGACGTTACTCAGTTCCTCTGGTAGTTCGAGTCTGTAGGCCACTTTTCCAATCCTTTCCAGAATCTTAAAGGGTCCAACATATCGAGGCGCAAGCTTTCCTTTCTTGCCGAATCTGATCACTCCCTTCCAAGGTGCAACCTTTAGGAGTACGTGATCGCCAACGTCAAATTCAAGGGGCTTGCGGCGTCTATCAGCGTAACTTTTCTGTCGGCTCCGAGCTTTCAATAGATTTTCTCGAATTTGGAGGATCTTGTCAGTCGTTTCTTGCAACAGCTCGGGACCGGTAATTTACGCGTCTCCGATCTCGTGCCATACAATAGGCGATCAACATTTTCTTCCGTATAAAGCCTCATATGGTGCCATTTGTATGCTGGGATGATAACTGTTATTGTACGAGAATTCTACCAAAGGTAAGTGCGCATCCCAATTACCACCGAAATCTATGACACACGAACGGAGCATGTCTTCAAGAGTACGAATCGTTCTTTCAGTCTGACCGTCGGTTTGGGGATGGAAAGCGATACTTAGATTAAGAGTAGTACCAAGAGCAGATTGAAACGTTTCCCAAAGTCGCAAGGTAAAGCGAGCATCGCGGTCACAGATGATGTCACGAGGCGTCCCATGCCGACAAATGATCTCCTTGGTGTAGATTCGGGCTTATTTTTCTACCTTGTAGTCTTCTCATATCGGTAGGAAGTGAGCTGACTTAGTCAAACATTCAACCACAACCCAAATGCTGTCATGACCTGATTGAGTACGCGGATGTTTCGTTATGAAGTCCATAGCTATACTCTCCCATTTCCACATCGGGATCTCGGGTTGAACAAGTAAGCCAGAGGGCCTTTGATGCTCAGCCTTGACCTTGGAACAGGTCAGGCACTTTGAAACATAGATTGCGATATCCTTCTTCATGCCCGGCCACCAATACTTGTAGCGCATGTCCTGGTACATCTTGTTAGCACCGGGATGAATAGAATATCGAGATTTGTGGGCTTCGTCCATCAGAAGTTGTCATAAATTTGTACGCTTGGGAATCCAAATTCGGTCTAAATAATGAAAGATACCATTCGATTTATTCCCGAGTTGGGCGCCATCGTTTAGAATCCTTTCCTTCTTCAAAGTTCGCTCGGTAAAACATGCATGCTGCGCGTCACGGATGAGAGTTTCGAGATGAAACTGGGCTTGGGAATTACGAACGCTAAGCAAGTAGCTTCGTCGACTGAGGGCATCGGCAACAACATTTGCTTTGACTGGATGGTAACGGATCTCACAGTCATATCGTTGAGCAGTTCTACCCACCGGCGTTGACGCATATTCAGTTCTTTCTGGTCAAAGATATGTTGTAGGCTCCTATGATCGGTGAAGATCGTACACTTGGTACCATAAAGGTAGTGTCGCCAAATCTTTAACGCAAAAACAACTTCGCAAAGCTCGAGGCCGTGTGTGGTGTAGTTCTTCTCGTGGATCTTGAGCTGTCGAGAAGCGTACGCGATAACCTTGTCTCGTTGCATGAGAACACAACCAAGACCAAGGTTCGAGGCATCGCAGTAGACTACGAAGTTGTCGTTTCCGTTGGGCAGTGAGAGCACGGGAGCATTGCAAAGTATAGTCTTGAGGGTTTGAAAGGCTTCCTCTTGCTTAGTTCCCCAAACAAAAGGTTTATCCTTATGCGTAAGAGAGGTAAGCGGCACAACGATCTTGGAAAATCCTTCAATAAAATGGCGATAATAGCCTGCCAGTCCGAGAAAAAAACGGACTTCAGACGGATTCTTGGGTGTAACCCAACTTTTGACAGCTTCGATCTTCGTAGGGTCCCATGGATACCTTGACTATTGACAATGTGACCCAGGAATTGGACCTCCTCCAGCCAGAATTCACACTTGGAGAACTTGGCGTAGAGACGGTTTCCCTGAAGTAACTCAAGAACCAAACGTAGATCCTGCGAGTGTTCGGCTTTTGATTTGGAATAGATCAGGATATCGTCGATGAATACGATCACGAAACGATCAAGAAAGGGTTTACACACTCGATTCATCAGATCCATGAAGACTGCGGGGGCGTTGGTCAAACCAAAAGGCATGACAACGAACTCATAATGACCATAGCGGGTTTGAAAAGCGGTTTTGGGTATATCCTCCTCTTGGATGCGTAATTGATGATAGCCTGAGCGCAGATCGATCTTAGAAAAACACGTAGCACCTTGTAACTGATCAAACAAATCATCGATTCGAGGCAAGGGATAACGATTCTTGATGGTCAGCTTATTCAACTCCCTATAGTCGATGCACATCCGAAACGAACCATCCTTCTTTTTGATGAAAAGGACAGGCGCGCCCCATGGAGAGGTGCTAGGACGAATAAAGCCTTTATCAAGAAGTTCCTGGAGCTGACTCGTAAGTTCGCACATTTCGGAAGGAGCTAGACGATACGGCGCTTTAGCAACAGGGTTTGCTCCGGGAACGAGGTCGATTCGGAAATCAATATCATGAGCGGGCGGTAAACCGGGTAGATCATCAGGGAAAACGTTGGGAAATTCACGAACAACGGGGACTTGATCCACCTCCTTAACTTCTTTTTTCTCCGCTACTACAATGTGCGCCAAGAAAGCTTGGTATTCCTTGCGGAGATACTTGCTAGCCTGGACACACGACATGAGTTGGGGTTTCTTCGACGCGACTTCACCATAAACACACAATTGATCACTGATGTGTGTAAAATGCAACATATAAATTACATCAAATGAGGCATTAAACTAACCTTTTTTAAGTACTAATATTGGAAAAAGAGTGTTTTTGTCTTCCTTTTGTATTTTCAGGATTAAATGAGCTCAAAAACACAAAAGAAGCAAAAAGACAGCTAATTCCAACATAAATACAAGGAAAGGAACATTAGTGGACTGCCCGACCCCTCAACGGCACCTTCCAAAGCAAAATAGAGAATTCAGAAGACTGAACACGCCCCGTGCTCAGCCAGCACGGGGCCGTACCCAAAAAGCAGCAGAAAAGACAAACCTATAGAAGCTTCTATTGCCCACCACGGGGCCGTGCCCAGTGAACACGGGAGCGTGTCGAAAGTACAGCAGGCGCATTAATTGTAATTGCGAATTACAATTAATGAGGAGAGAGAGTGTCAGACGGGCACGGGGCCGTGCCCAGCGGACACGGGGCCGTGCCCAGCTCTCTGTTCAGCCTATAAATAGGAATGCTTGGATTCATTTCAACTCATCCCTTGGCACACCACCTCTCTCACACTTCATCCACCACCCACCACCATCACAACACCATCATCCACCACCATCATCCATTGTCCATCGTAGAGTGTGTGAGTCGTCTCGGGATCCAAGATTGATCGTAAGAGTTCTTGACAATCAAGGCCATGTTTGCCTAAGTCTCTTACATCACTTGGTGAAGACAAAGTGTCTAGTATAATACTTTTTATTTCTAATCTTTTGCACTTTTTATTTGGTTTTGTATTAATGACTTTAATAACTAGTTACTTATGTTGAAGGTGATCTTTCCTTATCGTTTGTCCGTGGTGTCTTGGCATTATTTTACTGTCTATATAAAATAAAGGATTTTCACCATTCATATCTCCACGGTCTATATGGAGGTATGTTGGCTACCTGGTCGGGGGTTAAGGGAACGGTTTGGTAAAGGTCTTGCCATTGTTCAGCGTTTAGAGGTCCTGCAATGGACCTGGGTCAAATTTAGTAGGACCTCCTTCAATACTTCACGGTATTGGATGGCGGGGGTCCAAACTCTTTGACCCCCTCATAAGTTAACTACTATTAATACTATAACCCGGCTATTTAGGACTGTATCCCTGCTGACTCAGACTACTTAGCCGAGGGTAACGTCACCGCCAAAAGCGGGGCCTACCACAATACTGTATTAATAACTTAATTCATTATCTTCCAATAATCCACCCTTTTAGGATTGTATCCTTGCTGACTCAAACTACTGGGGTGAGGGTAACGTCACCTTCAAAAGAGGGGCCTACTACAATAACTAAGATAATCTCTTAATTATGTGCAAAAGTGCGGAAATAATCAAAGGTTATACTAGATACGAGTCGGAACCAAGTGATTCATCTTGTCTATCTGTTTTTATTTTATTTTTATTTTTCAGCATTTTAGTTAGTTTTTATTTTTCTTAGCTTAAAACATTTTTCTAAACTTTTTATTTTGGTTAGACGTTGAGGATAAACCGGTATTAAAAGCTCTTGTGTCCTTGGACGACCTCGGTATCTTACCAACGCTATACTACGCTCAACGATGGGGGCACTTGCCCATATGTGTGTTTAGTGTTAGTAAAATATCGTGTTTTATAAATTTAAAACTTGGCTAAAATAAGTGTTAAAAAAGGCTTAAAATATACACCTAATATATATAACACTTCACACGCATCAAGTTTTTGGCGCCGTTGCCGGGGACACAAGGATTTTAAGAAAGTTAGGAATCAACGGCCTAATCATTTTTCCTTTTTCTTTTTATTTTTTTAGGATTTTCTTAGTTTTTCAGCTTCTGCAGAGCTCAGCACGGGTCGTGCCCGCTGAACACGCCCCCGTGCTCAATCATTGGAACTGGCAATCCTGTTTTACGTCAGACAGTAAGCTGAACACGGGGCCGTGCCCACCCAACACGCCCCCGTGCCCAAGTTTCAGTTACTGAAAACAGAACCGTAAGATCCCAGCGGTTGGTAATTTCTGACATAAACATGAGTGATAGTAATTGTTTTTACTTTCGGCACTCTTATGGTACGTGGTGTCAATTATGTGGTGGCAAACATGAAGAAGTAGAATGCTACTTTCTAAATTATAGGCCCCATTACATGGACCCACCGATTTCTTACAACCTTAAGAGGGGCGAAAGTAAAAATAAGCATTATTTCTCCCTCGAATGCGCCCAGCCAGATATTCTAGGGGAAATGCTCCTTGATGAGTTATTTCAACTAGAAAAGCTAATTCTGAATTGGTTAGAAGAGCTTAGGAAGGATTTTATTAATCCACCCCAAGACGATGACCATGACGAAATGCTGGAACCGCATTCCAACAACCTCGTTGCTCCCGAAAATGCCTTAGTACTTAGCAGAGACTTGGACGATAGTCATCCCTGTGTCGATTGTGCCGTGAAGGACTCTCCATCGACTTCGTTCGGTGCATACATAGACCTGAGCGATTCGGCATACACCTTCTTTAACAAGAGCCCGGGAAAGGGTTGGACTTGTCCACCTAGAATGAAAATAGGAATTACCCTCACCGACAACCTCTTGCGTTCTCGCCTTAGTCTAGGACAATTAAGGTATCTTAGGCACTTTGGGGTTGTTCCAACCAGTCAGGAGCCACCCGATACTAACAAGTTCCTTAAAAAAACTAGACAACTTCATAAAACAGTCCCTCGACACGGGGCCGTGTCCAGCCAACACGCCCCCGTGTCCATCAAAAGATTCCATTCTGATCAGTACATCAGAATACGGACAAACTGTGTCAGAACTCCACCTGCACACGGGGCCGTGTCCACTGGGCACGGGGCCGTGTCCAGGATGCTGTCGTTTTCTATAAATGCAGCCAAGAATTCTGCACATTTGGACCAACTTGGGGCAGAGATTTGCAGGAATCTTCTCTCAAACTATCCTAGGTAAGTCTAAAAGAAGGTTCCAACAACCCATCTTGTCCTTTCCTCTTTTAGCCATTTCCTTCTTCTCCATCTTTCTTCAAAGAACTACCATTAAAAGTTTGAATTCTTCAAACTTTGTGGTAAGGATTAATGAGTTTTGTTCAAGGAATCTTGGTAAAAACATGTTATGTAACATTGTTTTAAGTTATTAGCAACTAAAAAGACCCCACAAGTTCAGAAAATAACTTAAAAATCCAAGTTTCCTTGCTCCAAAATTCTGCAGAAAGATGAACACGGGGCCGTGCTCATTGAGCACGGGGCCGTGTCCGGTAACTGTTTCATTTAAATAAACTTTTTCAGTTTATTTTTCGTAGAATGTCAAGTGAAAACAGCGAAACATCTTCTGTGCATTCGTCAAACAGCCGAAGAGGAAGAAGACCCTCCATTGAAGCTACACTTGTGCACTATGTGATAGCATTAAGGGAGGCTCTCGACGAAATGACTTCAGTAGAGGAGGTCCTAATCGACCGTATTAATGATCTTACGATGGGACTTGAAAGCAGCTTCCAAGAAATTAACCTCTTGCACCAGAGGTTAAATATTCTTGTAGCACCCCCAATGGAACCAGTCCTTCCTCAGCAGGATTGGAACCTGGCACTCGGAATCAACAACCCTACCGGGTGGGAAGACTTTCCGGCGGAACCTCCCGTGGAACACCCACAAGAGATCCCGGTGGAAGTTGAAACTCCTCAAACTAATGCCAATGAGCCTTCTTTTCTCCTTCCAAGGGAGGTGGAAGAATGGCTCACCGACATTTGAGGAGAACCGCACGCGGAAGAAGGAGTTCAAAAAGGCCTTGTTTAACCAAGATTAGTTACTTCTTGGAAATTTTGCTAATTAAAATAAAGTAAAGGCTAGGACTCCATGGTTTATTATTTCCTTGTTTTATCTAGTTTAATTTAGGATTATGTAAGTTCTCTCTATGATGAAATGAAATGATGGTTTTAAGGTTTGGATGGTTTGTAATGAATAAAACACACTCATGGTGGTAAAGGATGAAAAGGGGAACGAGAAAAATGAACTCATGCACAAGAACAAGGCAACCCGACAATTCTCTCCATTTCAGAAGGTTCAACACGGGCCGTGCCCAACCAACACGGCCCCGTGCTGAACCACCTGCAGAAAAACGCCCAGTTCAGGTAACTGGACACGGGCCGTGTTCACCCAACACGCCCCCGTGTCCAGACTTCTGTTTCTCTTGTTTTAATTTTGTTACTGGCACTTGAACATGGGGCCGTGCCCGGATAACACGGGGCCGTGTTCAGCGCCCAGTATCACAAAATTTTTGCTTTTTAACATTATTTTACACATCTAATCAACCTAAAAATTTATTTTTGGGACACATTGAGGACAATGTGTAATTTAAGTGTGGGGGGGATGCTAAAGCCTTGAATTTTGCAAGTCCTAAATACAAGCCTTACACAAAACTCTATTGGAACCGCTAATCACCCCAAATTTTTTTCAAAAATTTCATTTTTTTTTACTTGTCTAGGTTTAACTCGGGAAATTCAAGTTCTCAAAAAGGTTAGATTTTTACAAATTTACAACCGATAGCGTAGTGATAAAAAGAACCAGCATAAGAAAATTATGAAAAGGCATAGCAAACTTAGTTAAAATTTGATTATATATACT
>JARYGA010032678.1:0-24658 GCA_030545235.1 Helianthus tuberosus
AGAATGCCAATGGCAATAGCATACCTCCTTAGACATATCACTTCCTCCCTGAGGCTTGATGAAAATCCCATTGCCCCACAACTTAGAAGAGGCTGCCAAACCCAATAAACAGTATATTAACAATATAACTTTTACAGTCATTGCAAATAACACCCTAAAGGTTATAATCTATTACAAAACATTTTTAAGGAACACACATACCAATAAAGTCCAATGTGATACGAAAAATCTGCATTACTGTCATTGCCTTGTTAAGACGAGCTTTACCAGATTCTGAAGCAAGGTATGCCATTATGATCGAGATAAGGTACCCATTTACTGAATCATGAGTGTTCAATGAACTTCTTTGTCGAATCCATACCTAAATCAATAAAATAAACCTAATTTTTGTTCACAATATCATGGGTATGGTGTATTAAGAGTTTAAAATTCACATGGAATGTCATCATACCTTAAGCAAAACTAAAGCCTCCTGTAAAGCCTTCCATCCTGTAAATGTCGTTTTAATAAATTCTGCACCTTGTTCCATAAACATGTCCTCCAATACACTGTTGTTGTACATAGGTGTAGCCTCAGAAACACCTTAAGAGCACATAAATTAATTATTTGAGAGTATTCACAAAATTCAAATGGATAAAAGGTATAAAGGATTTAAGATGTATTCAAATAATAATAAGTGCTACCTTCGCTCAAGGTATGAAGATTGTTGCGCTCTATGTTCAACTTTTGGACATTAAAACGAGATTCTGCTGTTGGAATTAACCTTACAGAAAGTCCTGGAAATCCAGCAGACTTCACAGCTACAGTATACAAAAAAATATATATATTTCTTTCAGATAAGTATTACAGACGGGGTTGCCATTAAAAGAATTGTGTAAATCAAGTTACTGACCAGGATAGACAACAAGAATAGGTTTTCTGGCCTCGTTTTGAAAGAAGGACCATTCTACTTTTTGAGCTACAGAAGAAGATTCCAGATACTTCTTAATAATGCAGAGATACAGGCATCTTTTTCCATGGTACCGATGATTCAAGAAGTCTTTCTCATGGAAGCACTCCTGAAACCAAAACACCATAGAATGTGAAACAGAACTAATTAAAAATTACAATCTTACAAATATACTACTTATACAAAATATTAGCATCTTTATCCTATTTCAGTTACCACCTTACTGTAGTTTTCTGCCACTGATTAATCATTTTTTCTTGATCAATCTCAGGCATAGTTATCGATAGCGAATAGCGACAAATAGCGACGAGGTACCTATATGCTATGTAGCGATAGCGACGAAATAGCGCCCGCTATTTTGTGTTTAGCGATAAGGTAGTTAAAAATTTAAGAAATAAAAAATAGCTATTTGTAATTTTTTTTATATATATATAATGTTAATTTTATACTTTTTACGTATAAATTTTGAAGTTCAAGGACCAAATGTAAACTAGTGATGATAGAGGGGGTTAAATGTTAAAATACACAAACTAATTTACACTTTTTTGTAAATTTTTACAAGTTTTAGGGACTATATGAAAACTAGTGAAAAGATAGAGGGGTTAAAGGTTAAAATCCAAAAAGTTATTTAAACCTAAAAAGCTAAAACACAGAACAAACGCAGCCGCTCTTTTCTCTTCTTCTTCCTGACTTCCGGTAGGTTTCCGGCAGAAACTACAGCACGGAGCCGGAATTCATGGTCGGAATCCCGCAATAATCACGCTATGGAGTCGCTAAGTAACATATTGCGAGGTATGGTCGATTCGCTACGAAGCTCGCGATAGCGAACGCTATGTTCGCTGTCGATAACTATGATCTCAGGATATTGAATATTGTATGATTGCTATCATATGTTTCCTGGGGATCAAAGAAACAATTTATGGAGGTTGATTATTCTGTCTTAAGAAACATTAGAGGTGAGCTAAGCTGATTATCTACGTAATGTTATGATCTCCTTGTGTCCACTACAGTTCTCATTTCTCTGCAATCCTAAAGCTTAACTCATAGCTGTCAATTAAAAGGCGAGACCTAGTCACCTCAAACAGATGCAAGACGAACCCCCAAGTGAACGCTTCAGATTTCAGTCAATCCATGCACCAAACCGTCCTGAACTGGATTGAACCAGCTTGTACAGGACTATCACAAGCCTAAACCAGGCTTCACCAGCTTGAACGGACCTGAACCAATCGTATGGTTCCTTATTTTGACTTGTCTCCCCTTTATAGCCATCTTGCTTCCCAAATTTCTTCACATGAAGCAATGTGTACTTTAAAACCAAATTCTTTTTTCGACTTCAATTTGAAAGAAAACAGTGTTGTTATTATTATATTTGTACAATAGTATCAAACCATAATTTTTATGCCTATTATATACTTTTTATTGTGCTGTTGTGCCCTGGCCCCTGGTTTTGTGCCGTGCAGTCCTTAGCGGCTTGTTTGTGCTTTAACTACTATGAGCCCATCTAGTGTTGCACCTAGAACTCGACATATTGAATTAACACGAACTTTGCCATAGATAGAGCTAATTATGGTTACATTTGATCGGCATCTCTACAACATATCAACATACTAAACCCAAATATTATAAACATTCAATGACAAAATTTATCTCTCCTATAGTCCTATCCATAGTTGTTAAAAGCCATCGCCTCTTGCGCCTAGGCCCAATTTCCTAGCAAGGCGAGGCAATTGCGCCTTAAGTCAAGGCAATGGCGCTTTAATTCTTCAGGTGCTGGTTCATGCGCATATTCCAGCGAGATTCCTAGATTCTGGAGAGTTTCCGGCCAGATTCTTTAAATTCTGGCAAGATTCCAGCTAGACTTCTACTTTTATCTAACGAAAACTATTTTTCTACACTAATAAACTAGCATTTATAACTTTTGGCACTAAATAGACAATATAAAATGTTATATAATAGCTTTAGTTTTATTTTATTTGAAGAATAGTATTAATTTTCTATTATATAAAAATATTTTAAGTCTTTTTTGCAGTGCGCTTTTTTTTTCTCAGGCCCGCGCTTTTTTTGCGCCTTGCGCCTAGGCCACAGGCGAGACTTATGCGCCTTGAGTGCGCCTAACGCCTTTAATAACTATGGTCCTATCAACTTAACGTACTTATGCATATTACTTTCTCCAGCAGTACATCACATGAACTCACTACCACTACTTAGTAATTAGTATCAGCACCAATATATAAAAATTACCTTGGGCAATTGAATGTAAAGATCAACATTCACATCAGGCTTCACCACACAATGAAACGAATAACTTCCACCAATTTGAATCGATTTTGGCCGCTTAAACCTAAACGCAACTTTGTCTGCACCAATATCTCTAACAAATTTCGGCGCCAAATCAGCCGTAACCTACCAAATTCACAAAAACAACAAATTAGTTTCCTGTATTTAAATAATTATAATTCATTAAAAAATGCAAACTTGAGGTCTAGGGTTTAGGGTTTAAGGACCTGTGTATCTTCGGGGATTTTATTGATGCATTCTTTGATAGTTAAAACAGCATCATCAACGGTTTTAGTGGTTAATGATGAGTAATCGAGTTGGACTTCTTTCAATAGCTCAGCTACCTTTAAGTTGAGGGTGTCTGTGTACTCCTCGACGGCAGCCATGGTGGTGGAGCCAAGGAACGTTGGAGTGCGTAGGATTTGGTGCAATTTGTATGAAAGAAGATGAGTGGTTTATTTCCCGTCGTCCTAGCCGGCGGCTGTGGCAAAGATGAAAGAACAGTAACAGTATTACACAGGAGAAGAAGATACCTAGGGCTTGTTTGGCAAGCATATACAAAAAAAAAAAAACAAAAAAAAAAAAAAAAAAAGGATTTTTTGTTAAATTGACTTATTGAGTTATGACTTTTTGAAAAGAAGTTTCAAAAAAGTGTTTGGATTAGCTTATGGAGTGGGAAAAGCCAATAAGTCAATAAGTTATTTCTTAAAAAACGTTTGGTTCAGTTTATTCATGTAAAATGACTAAAAGGGACATTCTTATATAAGTCAACATTTGTGCGGTATGCGTCCATTATCCGATACATATACAAGATCAACATTCCTAATCTAAATGTATTTCTTCAGATCGGAGTCTCAATCTAACATACACATGATACGCTGAGTCTCAATGTAACTATGTAAGAAAACAAAAAAGCACAATAGCAGTTATGTGATTGCAAATCTTAGCATTTAGAGAACACTGTATTGAGCACCTTAACGAATCACCAATAAGGCAAATACTCAACTGAAAACCTCTTAAGTAACATTAATAGCATTTGAATAACCATTAAAGCCCACAGGAGAAACATCATGTATTGTCATCACTTCAACTTACAATTCTGTGCAGGGGACGTGAAAGCGATGACCGGAACTGGGACTGTACGATTCTGGGTCGCAGTGGAGAACAAATGTTGGCGGCTGTGGAGAAAAGAAACAGAGCAGATATGTGTAGGGCAAATGTGGGGTAATTTGGTAATTTTGTTTAAAAAAAAAAGTTACAAGCAGCTCTCAAAAAGTCTCAGGGCAAGTTCGGCTTATTTGAGTTATTGGGTTTTTAAGGTGTAGCTAACCCAAGCCTATTTATTCTAGTTTTTTTTTTTTTTTTGGTTAAAAGTTCTTCCTTTGTCAACTACTTTGCCATGTTAGTGAGTCGTTACAAGTTTAGGTTGTTCAAAAAGTAAACTGCAATTTGCACTTATGAAGAAAGAACTCGGTATCAAGCTGCGACCTTATTCTAAAAAGTTTGTTTGTTAAGTCCCCTATTTTGTGGAAGCGCTACCTATGCATAGGGATGCTAAACAGGTCGGGTACATATGAATCCGAACACGACCAGAATATTAGCGGGTTGACCCGAACACGACCCGTTCAACCCGAATTTTTAATTTTTTTTGCAAATTAATATATTACAAATAAAATTTTACTAAAAAAACACAAATTAATATATTAAAATTATAATTTTACTAAAAAAAACACAAATGTATATAATACAATTTTATTTTAATTATAAAATTTTATGTCAATCTTTCTTTTTAAGTTACAATTATGTATAAAATATACACCCAGAATAATTTATGACATAAAACATATTGTATACAAATAAGATATACTATAAATGGGTTAAACGGGTTGACCCGAACATGACCCATTTAGCTAAACGAGTTCACGGGTTCAACCTGAAACTGACCCGAACCAGTTTAGACTAAACATAAACCCACGAATTTCGTGTTAGGTTCATGTCTTGTTTTTTGGTCGTGTCAGAAATTCACACCCATAACTACACATTACGTCCTCCAGCCTAACTTTTGTTAGATTGGCCGACTTTGACCGTTTGTATGAAGGGTAAATTAGTCACTTTGCACTAAAAATCCCCAATATATAAAATTTCTTGTTGCGACCCCCATATCGTTTCTCGTCTGTAATTCCATACCCCAGAGAAACCCCTAATTTCCTTCGTTCTTCATGCATCAGTCGATCGATACAAGTAATGGCAGATATGTATTGGTGAATTCATGGGTAAGATGATCACATTGATCTTGATGATTTAAACCATAAGTTTTTTGTTGTATAAAATTGATTTCTCCAAGCAATTTGTCATTCAAATTCACTGGATCAGTTGTTTATTAATGTTTACAATCGATCAATCAAAGTTATGTACATTTAACGTTTTTCATGGAGGTCAATTTTTGGATTACCTAGGAAGGGAGTACCTAAATGGTAAGATAACATATGTTGATAATGATAATAGTGAAGGATTGAGTTTTGATGTGTTGGTTTACTACTTTGAAAGTTAAACGAACAATAAGGAAATAGTTCTTTATGTCGTAAACTCAAATACCATGACACCTATAGCACGTATTAGAATCAAAATGGATAAACGATAACCTTATCCACTTTTTACTTTGATTATGGATTATCAAAGTTTAAACGAACGATAAGGATATATTTTTTTATATGAAGTTATATAATCGTAGATTCAGATACAGGATATAGTTTTTTGAGTAAACTGCAATTTTACCCCATGGGGTTTAGGATGATGGGCATGTCTACCCCCCTAAGAAAATAATTGCAATTTTACCCCCCAACGTTTGGGGTTATGTCGCATGTTTACCCCCGGACCATGTCAACGTTAATGTTTCCGTTAGTGAGTGATGAAATGTCCAAATTTCCCCCCAACGTCTTCCTCTTCCTCATTTAAGAGCTTCAAGCCCTAAATTGTCTGCCCTAAATTCGATGTTCTCATTGTGTTCTTCAATCGACCCCCAAATTCGCTGAACATGTCTTCATCTTCTTCCTTTGTGCTGCGATCCAAGGAGACCATGAGCAAAACTCAAGCTTCAGACATCATATGTGGCACGGCCCCCGACCCGGTTTGACCCGTTTCAGGAGCCGCGGGACATAAAATCCCGTGGTATTTATTTAACAGTGGAAGTTTTCTTCAGGATATTTTTAAAACTGAAATTTCCCAATTATTTTATTTCACAACTCGGGATAAAACCCCGGTAATTTACAATCATGTGATTTCACTGAGAAATCTTTATTTTACAAAACATGTTTCTTTATTTTATACTGAGCCACTTCCTTAAGCTTATAGTGTTTCGCGGCACTTTTCTTGAATCACAACAGATCACTTGAAACATGTTTGAAAAATGTTTTGTCAGCGGGAAATACTGGTGAATCATTCTTTTTACGAAAACGACATAATTTACAGTATTAAGAGCGATTACAATGTTTCCATATATCAACCAACTACCCACAGTATTTGTCACTCGAACATCCATCGGTAACCTCTTAGTCCAATGGTGTCTGTGACTATGGTCATATCACCCCTTGGCTAACTCGTTGTCTAATGGTGAAGTTTATCAAGTAATGTATACAAAACCCCACATACCGGCTGTAATTTGGTGACTACAAAGACTTAATCCCTGTAATTATAACTTTGAAAGTAAACATGTTTTTGAAATCAAATTTGATAAAAAGAGAATGACTCACATTGCAGATTTAATATGAGTAGAGCTTAGCCTACTTATTAGCCTTTTATCCTAAATTTAATAACATGCACACGAACTCGGTTAGTAACTAATACAGCATTTACGATAACTCACGAGATTAAAACCTTCACAACGAATGACAAAGTGCGATACTTAAACATCCATCATATTAATGACGAATGACAAAGCATAAACCCTAATGTGGGCAGCACTTAAACATCCATTGGATAGTTTAATCGATCGGACATTGAATCGTAGCAGCGATCGAGTTAATACCCGGTATCGGAGCAGCGCCTCGTTAATATAATTGAAAGTAATTTCGACTTCAGAGTAATATCAATTCGTTTTTGAGAGTTTTGATCAACACCAACAGACTGTGAATGCAACAAGCTATTTATAGCTAAAATTAGGACCTCATGCGGCCCGCGTAAACCATAACACAAACTTTACGCGGCCCGCGAGGCCGCCTAGTCTACGAGTAGGCTTGATTGGTCATCGGTAGGTTAGTTGATCGAAGTGTCGCGCTTCGGTCAAAGATAATATTTATAAGCCCTATTTACCCTTAACAAATAGCTAGCGGTAGCAAGGGGTCGAACCACGAAGAGTATGTGGTTTGCGATTGGATTTGGATGAATTGAAATATGTGTCACAACTTATGAAGCTTGCTATCTTGTTTTTGTGTATTTTTGTTTGATTGAAAAGATGTGAATTAAAATTACTAATGTAATTGGGTTGATACTACTAATGATTAACAATTGCAAGAATGTAATTAAAGGTTTAAACAAGATAGAGAAAACAAGGCTCACACCCGATTCGGTAATTGCAATCCTAGGGTTCTTACACGTTTTAAATTTGATTCACTTGAATATGTTATTAACGGATTTCTATCATCAAAGCTTAGGTGCCAATTGCTATCAACGCATATCACGGACCACAATGCGCTTCGTTACTTCGGACAAGTAAAACCTTTTGAATGACAAGGCATAATTGCACAAACTTGTTTCGCAAAGTCAAATTTCATAACTCACTCGACAATTCACAAATATAGTTCAAATGCAAGACAATTGTCAGTCAATTCAAATACAATTCAAGTTGTCATAAAATCAAACTAAAACATTGTTCAAACCCTAGACTTACAATAACCTACACCGGGGTGAAACCTCCAAGAATTAGTCGCTCATGGTCGAAGAGGCACGATCAACGGATGATGGAAGCTTGAATTGGGTCATCTTGAGTTTGGAGAATGATGGAATGGTGATTAGGGTTTGGGTAATTGTGGAAGTGAATGGATGGTGGAATGGTTAGGGTTTGAATGATGGAGATGATGATGGGTTGAGTGGTGATTCAGTTGATTCGGATGATGGAAGGTGTCCCAGATGGATTGGAAGTGATGATGGTGATAGATATTAGGTTCCAAGAACAAGTTTCAAACTCAAAAACAAGTGTAACCTCCGTTTCTTGGTCAAAATTGATGTTATAACTCGTCCCCAACTCAAAAATCAAGTTTTTCGCGATATGAGAATGCAGGTGGCGTCGCCGACGGCCATTTAGGGCGTCCCCGACGGCCCCTGGAAGTCTCAGTTTCGCCCGACGGCTTAATTAGCTGTTTACGGAGGTTTCTGGCCGACGGAACAATCCAGAGGGCGTCGCCGACGGCCCTTTTGGGTGTCCCCGACGCTGCCTGGTTTTGTCGGTTTCATCCAAAACTGTTTTCTTCATAACTTCTACGTTATAGCTCCGTTTTACTCACCGTTTTCACTCACGTTCTCGTAATTCAGCCCTCTATCATGTCATCTTCCAATATATTCATTTTAAATCCATCAACATTCCCCAAAATACATCCAATCTTAGTGATTAACCCGGTTTTCTTCATTTCACATCTCCGGTTGATCCGTTTCGCGTCCCGGTGCTCCGATTAGCTCCTTAAACTATTTTAGACCTGTAAAACACAAATCACATTAAAAGTAGGCTATTCAAGATTAAAAGCTATGTAAAAACATCAACTTAAGCATAAACGATCACCGGTTTTCAACCACGTATCATTAGCCAGCTGGACACCACGTGGATCCGGAACACTTATCCGGTCAACACATGTTTGACGCGGCCCGCGTAAGACATAGCTTGTCTTTTACGCGGCCCGCCTGGAACCCAGAATTTTATTTTTCTTGATTTTTAATATGGTTTAGGGTTTTAGGGGCCCGGGTTTTTACTTACGGGTATTTTTAGGAAAATTTTGAGAGTCCTTACATCCTCCCCATCTTATTTAAAATCTCGTCCTCGAGATTCATTGGAATAAGTGAGGATACTTTCGCTTCATCTCTGATTCCAGCTCCCAAGTATATTCAGGTCCTCTCTTTGAATCCCACTTGACCTTGACAAGTACTAACCGTTTGTGTTTGAGAAACTTTATCTTTCTGTCTTCTATCTGAAGAGGTTTCTCAACAAATTTTAACTTTTTGTTTACCTCTAAATCTTGGAGAGGTACTACCAAAGATTCGTCTGATAGGCATTTCTTGAGATTGGATATATGAAATACATCATGTACTCCAACTAATTCTTCTGGTAGTTGTAACCGATAAGCAACTGGTCCTATACGTTGGATTACTGAAAATGGTCCTACGTATCTTGGACTTAGCTTTCCTTTCTTACCGAATCGGACTACTCATTTCCAAGGAGAAACTTTCAATAGTACTTTGTCTCCTACTTGGAATTTCAATGGCTTCCGTCTATTGTCTGCATAACTCTTCTGGCGATCTCGAGTCGTATTCAACCTTTCCTTGATTTGAGTAATCTTGTCGGTCGTCTCTTGCACTATCTCAGGACCTGATAATTGACTTTCTCCTATTTCTGCCCAACAAACGGGAGTTCTGCATTTTCTTCCATACAATGCTTCGAATGGGGCAGTTTCGATGCTTGCATGCTAACTATTGTTATAGGAGAATTCAATTAAAGGTAAATGGTCGTCCCAATTTCCATCAAAATCTATCACACATGCTCTGAGCATGTCTTCCAGAGTTTGGATTGTCCTTTCACTTTGTCCGTTGGTCTGAGGATGATATGCTGTACTTAAATTTAGTCGGGTTCCCATTGCTTTTTGGAAACTTGTCCAAAAATGGGAAGTGAAACGACTATCCCTATCTCATGCAATAGAGAGTGGAACTTCATGTAAAGATACTACTTCATCTACATACAACTTTGCCAATATTTCCATGCTAAAGATTTCTTTCATTGGTAGAAAGTAAGCTTATTTGGTTAATCGATCCACAATTACCCAAATCGCATCATTACCTTTTCTGGTTTTGGGTAACTTAGTAACAAAATCCATTGTTATGAGTTCCCATTTCCATACAGGCATTTCTAATTGTTGTAGTAGACCTGAAGGTTTCTGGTGTTATGCTTTAACTTGTGAGCAAGTAAGGCACTTAGAAACATATCGAGCTATGTCCTTTTCATTCCTATCCACCAAAAGTTGTTTCTTAAATCTTGGTACATCTTATTGTTTCCAGGGTGCATGGTATACCTAGATTTATGGGCTTCCTCTAAAATCTTATTTCTTAATTCTCCCTGCTTAGGTACCCAAATTCTTCTTTTGTGAAATCTCCAAATTCCATCAGCTCCTTGTTCTAATTCTTTTGTTCTTCCTTTCATTCCTTCAGCATCATCCTTGATTGCTGTTTCTTGAAAATGCTTTAGTTGTTCCCTTAAATCTAACTGTAGATTTAACCTAAGAGCACGAACCCGTCTTTGTTTCTCATGGTACTTACGACTTAAGGCATCTGCAACTACATTTGCCTTTCCTTCGTGATACTGAATATCACAGTCGTAGTCACTTAGGATTTCCATCCATCTCCTTTGCCTCATGTTTAATTCTTTTTGCCCAAATATATATCTTAAACATTTGTGATCTGTATAGACAGTAAATTTACTTCTGTACAGATAATGTCTCCAAATTTTAAGAGCAAAAATTACGGCTCCTAATTCTAAATCATGAGTCGTATAGTTTTCTTCGTGCTTTTTCAATTGTCATGAAGCATACGCAATTACCTTCTTGCGTTGCATTAGCACACATCCTAATCCTAGTTTTGAAGCATCACAGTAAACTTCAAAATCTTAGGTTCCTTCTGGCAAAACTAGAATTGGGGCATTTGTTAACTTTTGCTTTAGAATCCTAAAAGCTTCTTCTTGCTTAGGTCCCCATTCAAACTTAACTGCTTTACAGGTTAGCTTAGTTAATGGTACAGCTATCTTGGAAAAATCCTTAATAAACCGTCTATAATATCCGGCTAAACCTATAAAACTTCTAATTTCCATTGCGGATTGCGGAACCTTCCATTTGGTAATTGCCTCTATCTTAGCAGGATCTACATGAATACCTTCGTGATTTACCATGTGTCCTAGGAATTACACTTCTTGCAACCAAAATTCACACTTCGAGAATTTGGCGTAAAGCTTTTCTTTTCTTAACAACGTTAATAGTGCATGCAAGTGCTGACAATGCTCGTCCGGACTTTTGGAATAAATAAGTATATCGTCGATGAAAATAATTACAAATTTATCCAAGTACGGTTTACAGATTCGATTCATCATGTCCATGAATGCGGCAGGTGCATTCGTTAATCCGAAGGGCATGACTGTAAACTCGTAATGACCATACCTAGTTCTGAAAGCAGTTTTAGGTATGTCTTCTTCTTGTACCTTCAATTGATGGTATCCGGAGCGTAAGTCGATCTTAGAAAAATATCTAGCTCCTTGAAGTTGATCGAAAAGATCGTCAATCCTAGGTAATGGGTATCGATTCTTAATTGTAACCTTATTCAGTTCTCTATAATCAATACACATTCTCATCGAACCATCCTTCTTTTTCACAAACAACACTGGTGCTCCCCAAGGGGATGAACTAGGTTGTATGAAACCTTTACTTAGTAATTCATCTAATTGCTTTTTCAGTTCTAACATTTCTGTGGGTGCTAACCGATAAGGTGCCTTGGCTATCGGTATAGTTCCTGGAATTAGATGAATTCTAAATTCTACTTCCCTATCTGGTGGTAATCCTGGTAACTCTTCTGGGAATACATCTAGGTATTCTGAGACTACAGGAATTTCCTTAAGTTATTTACCCTTAGTACTAATGATTACTGAAATCATATATACTATTCCTTGCTTTCGTTCATAATTTGCAACTTTCATTACTGATATTAACTTTATGGGTTTACGTGGTTTATCTCATGTAATCATGATTACTTCTGTAACGCCTCGTATTTCCGTAATTATATTTTTAGAAAAATTACATGTTCGCTTTTTATTTATTTATCTATTTGTTTGAAACGCAGTTGAAACCCGATCGAAAAACGGTTTTAAAAAAAATGGAAAACGACGCATTTTACGCACTTTTAACGCGACTGACAAGCGAATGCGAACTGTATTGAACACCGACATTATTTCGCGTATTTTTAAACTTTAAAATATTATCACACGACACTCTACGTCGATCGGGTTGTGAAAACGGGTTCATAGGAATTACGGGCCACTTAAACGCTAGAACGGGCTTGTGGGCCTGGAGCACAAGCCCACATTTCAATTTAGTGTAAAAACCCCTTTTAAAAGAAATGACCTAACCCTAATCCTTCTCTTATGATCAGCCGTACCATTCATGTTTCCCTTAAAACTTGTGTTTGCAACTCAAAACACCCATACACAAAAGCTTCAGATGAAACAGAACATCAAACATCATCATCTTCTTACCCTCCTCCCCTCATTGACTGACCGGCCGACCAAACCCCCCTGCTTCTCCCCGTTAAACAACAACAGCAGCAGCACCACCAGTGGTGGCGGTGCTCAGCGGTGGCGGAGGACCGAGAGAGAGAAAGTGAATGCGAGAGAGAGAGACGCAGGAGAGGACGACGGCAACGCCGTCATCTACGGCGGCGGGGAAAGTTGTCCAACCCCGAGTCGGTTCGATTTCGATGGTTGTTTCGAGTCTTGTTTCGGGTCAGCTTAGTTCCGACAGTCCAGATTTCAGGATTTTGCACAGGTTCGGGTTGTTTCAGCTTTGGCTCCGGTTCGAGACTCGCATCACAGCTGATTCAGGTTAGAATCTGGTTCCATTCGATTCAGGTTTCATTCGTTTGATTTACGGTTCGATATTTTAAATTTGAGGACTCTGGTTCAGGTTCGGTTTCGTTCAGATTTGGTTGGGTTTTGATTTGGGTTCGGGTCTGATTTGGGCTCAGGTTTGATTTGTTTCGGTTCAAGATACGTTCGGGTTCAAGATTGAACGGACCAACTCAGATTCGTTTCGGGTCTCGCTTGGTTCAAGTCACGGGTCAGCGGCTCGGTCAACCGGGTCAGACTTCACGATTTAGGTTAGAATCCGATTTAGACTTGTGTTTGTTTAAATTTCAACTTCGAGTAATTCTAATCGAGTTATTTGGTTCGGTTTCAGTTTCAATCCGAGTCTCTATTCAGGTCAAAACTGGACAAACTTGGTCAGCTTAAGTCTCGGCTAAAGTGCGGGTCTCGGTGCCACTCGGCTCAACTCAGTCGGCTCGGTATTATAACGTATATATTAATTACCTTGTTTTGTATTTTTGTATCGTCTTAAATCGCGGAACCGAACTTTATTTGTTTTGTAAACCTAATAGAAGCGTCTATATATTTATATATCGATATTGTTTCGTCCGTTGATTATTGAATTTTGAAAATAGATCGACAACTTGTGTTGTCGGGATCGTCCAAAAACAGAGGAAACTCTGCCCGTTTTTCGTAAAATTCAGTATAACGAAATGCGTTAATTTTATAAATCGAAACCTATTAAATTCGTTTAAATTTTATAAAATAAATACAAATATATATTTATTTGACATCATTTCATCAATTCTCTTGATAAGACTCTATCTATAATTTTTACATAAACTATATAAAATATATAGGAATGTATACATCTTTATATTAACTAGATATACTCTAAATTCCAATTTAATTCCTCCGTCATAATTCCGAATACTCATACACCCCCGTTTACCCATATAGGGTGACTTCGGTGTTCCATCATCCTAACCTCACACTCGTCGACACTTGGATAATCGGAAGACTTAGCAATTATGTGAGTATACCCGATCCCTTTTTCCCCTTTACACTTTGGGATGCAACATGTATAATTATGCAAACAACTTTTGAACTAAACATACTCAACCTTTGAACGAAGCATGAAACTATTGTGACTTACTTGCTATTCTTGTATGCTCTATGAACGATTTGGAACGTTATATGCTCATTGACTTTGTTCGCCCACCTTAACAATTATAGCGCTATAGGATTAACGCCCCGCCTGCTATTCTATTGGGTATTGTTAAGTTACCACCCCGCTGAACGATTGGGATTAAGCTATTTTTATGCGTTGTGTTCCAGGGTTTGATCATATTGTACGCCAAAATTTCATACTAGTAAGCACATATTATGGATCATGTTGGATTTGAGTTTTATTCTATTATGCTATGTAAACAAACTTGTATACTCGCTCATGCTTTTGCATTGAAACTCTATTTTAATACATGTTGCAGGTTGATTATTGAAGCATGGATGAATGATGAAACAAGTTTAGGGTGGACTAGATACACACCTTTAATCTATTTATTTTTTGTTGATTTGAATTTGAACAATGTTGTTATTTCCATTTTAAATGTTGTATGACAATTTTGTCCTTGCAATGAAATTTGAATTCAATTAAATATTGTCACATAGTGTTATGATGTTTTGAGCAATTTGTTCGTCTCATCCCGATGTTTCCGCCATCGGTTGGGGTGTGACAGATTGGTATCAGAGCCATAACTATAGGGAATTAGGAAAAGTAGGAATGCTTTAACCTAGTCTATAGTTTTAGAGCTTTATTCTCACGTTTTGCTTGAAACTACTTGCATGCTATCTTATTTGCCTTTATTTATTCTCTTTTCATATTTTAAACATATATGTCACTTATGTGTTAACACTTGACATGCTATACTTGTTTTATTATGTATTAATACTTGTTTTATGTGTTAATACGTGTTTCATTGTTCGATTATTTATGAGCTACTCTTAACTTGTTTTTCGATGTGTTAATATTTGTTCTATTGTCCCACTCTTTATGCGCTATTCTTGATATGCTTTTTGATGTGTTTATACTTGTTTGTTTATTCCTTTAACATACGCTCTTCCTTATACATTTTACTCGACTATTCTAAATTCACAAACCCTCGTAATACACAAACGAGACGACTTCACCAAAATAGGCGTGAAACCCATAATTTGGTGAACAACTTTCAATCCATCTACTTTTCTTTTTACATGAAATTCACCATTAAGTTAGGAGTGAAATCCTCACCTTGATGGAGAAATTCAAATTTCAAATTCTAGTGGACCCTCGTCAAAGTGTCAAAATTAACTTTTGACCGGACGAGTACCAACCACACTTAGGATACTAAACCGCCAAGTTAGGGGTGAAACCCGCACCTTGTCGACTAGTTCCGCTCCTTGATTTTCAAAAGTCCCGCCAAGTTTCGAATTTTCGATGGATTTGGGAACATGTAGTAACTAGAAGGGTGAGTACCGTTAGCCGAGGTATCGGCGAGAGTATTCCACCTATTAGGCCAAAGCATGTTTCGCAATTTCAAAGATCTTTCGACTACTTTGGTTAGTCAATGTTCCGTTTGGAACCATCTAAGTTTTACACGAGTTAAGCTTTATTATTTTCGATCTTTTGTCAATTTAGAACAATCTTTTTCGAGATTTCATTTTTGCACACACATCATATTCTTACTTTTCATACGATTATACATTATTAGCATGCATGACTTCACGTAATTTATTTACATTTTTTAACAACGAGTGGAGACATATCATCGAGATAGGAGTGATTTCCTTACCTTGACGATTAACTCCGCTTCTTTTCTCATCTTACAACGACCTCACTAACGGGCTTGGGGTGATTCCCTTACCTAGGTGATCGTTACTAATGCTTTTTCTTTTAAAAGACTATATTATGTAAATACGATCATGTTTATATCTAAATCATTTATCATTAGTCAAGTCCCTAATTATTTCAAAATTGAAGAAACACTAGATAAATGGTCGGAACCGAGATATCTAGGGGGTTTGAATCCGCATAAAAGGGTTAGCTCTCTCTCGATTGATTCAGTTGCAGCTGATCTTCTTCTCCGATGGTTCTGCAAAAAAGAACACCGTTAGCCTCGCCAAGGGGAGAAGGGGGTTCTCTCCTTGACCCGACTCCGGTGTGAGAATAAGTATTGGTAATGGAGAAGAGAATGTATTTGAGAAGTGTGTGTGACTTGAATTCATACCTGGGTTCTTTCTCATATTTATAGCCGGGAGTCGTTTTAGGTGGGAAAACCCGTTAGTGAAAAGTTAACGAAAGATGCTAACCCCGTAAGCGGTTACATTTCCTTCCGTTAAAGTTCTTTGATCCGACGTGAGAGCACACGGATCGTGGTCTAGATCAAAGGCTGGGGATTTGCCACGTGTAATGTGATCAAGTGGAGATTTCTCTCCAATTGCATGCCTTCGTTGTGATTTCAGGGGCGTTTGTGGTGATGACACGTGTCCAGACGGTTATAACCGTCTGGGTGGTGCACGATCATATTCTTTCTAGAAGATTACTGCTGTAATCTAGTGTGGCACCTTACTGTGTGGAGACCACTGAATAAATCCTAAGTCTAAATTATCCAGGTCTGGATATTTAGGCGGAAGTATTGATCCCAGGATTTTTATCCTTTGCTAATGGGAAAAGGCGCAAGGATTTATGTTTTCCTTTGGGCGCGCGACTATAGATTGCTGATTACTTTCTTCCTTTTGTAAGACCAATGCGCGGCCGCGCAAGGTTAAAAGGTTGAAAGGCCAGTTTGTGGCATGGTCTCAAATACTTATTATGAGGTTTTTGGGACCTTACCCCTTCAAGTCCCCCCAGTCTAGTGTTGTACTTATGCAAATAAGTGGAGCACTGGACTTATGAGAGGAAAATGTTTTTTGGGCGCGAGAAATAAGAAATCTTTTATGAGAAGATTTGAATTTTTTGATTTTGTAAAGATTTTTTATGGAAAATCTTTGACTTGAAGCTGGTGCAGTAAATTGATTTTGACAACCTGTCATTGTCAGTTGTTTTTTACTGTCCGTGTCTTACACGTGCGCGTGTAAACGCGTGTGTGTTCTGACATTTCCTTTTTCTGTTGCTTGGGGAACCGTGATACCCGGAACAGTCGCTGTGACGGTTACCAATGCTATTTATTGCGATAAGTATATATAACGTCTGGATAACCTCTTTTGTATAATCATTGTCTTTGTTGAAAAAACTTTCCTCATTTCTTTTTCTACCGAAAACTTCGTTGCTCCTTCTTTATGTCAACCGGAGAACATCAAGAAGATCTTACTGAAGAAATGGCGACTGAACTCCCACCGTTGAAGTGGACAAGGGCGTCCTTTGAGGGTTTGATTCAGAATCTCAAATTTCCGGAGAACTGGGGTGCTTTGTATCCTGAAGAGGGGCAAACGGCAGCGGACACTCCGGCCGGGTATATTACCCTCTTTTGGGATTTTTTCTGTGACGGTAACTTTCGCTTGCCTGTTACCAGATTTTTCCTTGACGTTCTTGGATTTTACAAACTTCATATTTCCCAACTTCACCCTATTGGTATGGTTAGGGTCCGGCATTTTGAATTTGTGTGCCGGACGATGCATGTTGAACCGACTGTTCTTCGATTTAGGGTTTTTCATCAGATGCATTGTACCCAGGGGTTTTATTCGTTTGTTCAGAGGGCTTCTGCGAAAAAGATTCTACTGCAACCCCCAAAATCCTTCCATGATTGGAAGCAAAAATTCTTCTTTATCAAGGCCGGAGTGATTCCGGTGAAGATGATTTTAAGGGGAAAGGACGACGTTCCGATTGAAACACTTCAGACTCCTGTTGATGAGAACTGGTACCAAGATCTGAAAGATGTGCCCAATATTGCGTTGCCGGAGAAAGCTCTTGTCGGAGCCGACATGAGTTTGAAATGGAAGATGGAACGTGATGATAAACCCGTATACACAGAGGATGGTCATAGTAAGTTTGGGGCTTTTTCACTGTTCTTCTTCCTCTTTTCTTTTTTTTTTCTTTTTTTTGACCTGTTTTCTTTTTGAATGTAGTTGTCTCTTTGTATGTTGTTGCCTTCAAGAGGGAAGGCGGAAGGATGGGTACCATCAAAAAGAAACCTGAAGAGGAGCTTTGGTACCATCGTATTGTAAGGAATTTTGTTCTTCCGCAAGATGCGGATCTATCTGCTCAACCAGCTGGTGATGCTGGTAAGTTATTTCTGCATTTCTTTTCCTTTTATTCTTTGTGGGTAAACCTTTGCTTTGCGCTTTTGTAGGTGAATTGTTGAACTTGGGCATAGGCCCTGAAAAGAAGAAACGCGCAACAACTTCTACTTCTTTGCCCAAGAGGAGTGAGACTGTTAAAGCTCAAACTTTGAAGGCGAAGAATGTTGGAGAGAAGAAAGGTACGCGTCGTTCCTCTGTCCCCAGGTGTGATTATGTGGTGGTTTCTGACTCTTTGGAGGGTCTTACTCCTGCAGTGACTATGCGAGAACCGAAGCCTGAACCCAGGGATTCTGCTGATATTCCCCCATCCAACCTAAATGAGCCTATTGACCTGGACTCTAGTCCTGAACACTTGGTGCATCGGAAGGCTGGTAAACGGAAACAAACTGATCCTGACGCGGAGGGTCAACCTCCTAAAAAGGTGCAGAGGAAGAAAATTACCAGAAAAGGGAATCTTGATGCGTTTGTTTCAGAATCTGTTCCTGGTAAGTGTTGCTCTTCCTTGTTTTCTTTAAGCGGACGGAATTCTTACAGACTTTTATTTGTCCAGAAGTTCCTGTTTCCCCTATTCCTATAGAAGTACCATCTGTGGTTAATGAAGAACTTCCCTCTACTCCTCCGCACGCTGCTGTTGCAGACCCGCTAGAGCCTTCAGAGATTGCTAGGGAAGGTGTGGAGAAAACTGCTGGGGAAGGTGTGGAGAAGACTGCTGGGGCTGAGGAGCCTGTTGGTGTTGATACGGAGGCTGGAAAGACTGTTGAACCGAGCGTGGTAGATGGTGCTGATAGTCCACCGACCCCGGAAGCTGTTGTTCAAGATTTGGGGAAAGAGCAGACTGTTGAAAAAAATCAATCTTCTTCCCCTAGACCTTCTGATGCTATGCCTGAACATACTGAGAGGGTCACAACTGAGGAGACAGGCTCATATGCTGGTGCTGATAAACAATCTCCAATTCGTCCAGAAGAAACTTTGGGAGAATATTATTATCGGACTTATACGGAAAAAGATGCTTCTGATCCTCATGTCCCTGTTTGGAATGTGAAGAAAGGTGATACCTTCTCGGATTGGCGTGTATGCCAAGATTGGTTGCAGGGGATACTTCCGCCTGGTGAGGTTAAGTTTCAGGAAAATCAACCTTATGAACAGACCTATCAGTCTTATCTTGCAGAAACTGCTTCTCATGTTTCTACTACTCACCGCATAGTGTGTGAGTGGTATAGTATGCATAAGGAACAGGCATCTTTCATGGCATCTCAAAAGAAGTTTGCTAAAGATGAAAAACATATAGCTCAGTTGAAGGCTAAATTAGAAACTGAGCGAGCCAAGTTTGAAGCTGAGCGCAAGACTGAGGAATGGTCTGTTGCTGGTTGGAAGAGAAAGGCGGAAGCTGAAGCTGCTCTCCTGTCTGAGGAACGCAAAAATTGGAGGAGAATTTGCGAGAAAGATAATGCTGAGAAAGCAAATCTTCGTAATATCATTAATAACCTCAAGGCTGAGGTTGAAAATCTGAAGAATCAAGATGCGGAGGTAGAAAAATTGAAAAAAGAGAAAGCTGATATGGAAGCTATGTTGGCGGAGGCTCGGTCTCATAGGGAACGTAGTGAGCAATGGGAGGTACAAGCTTTAGCCACTCTTGCTGCTAGAGATAAAGAATTAGAGGAACTTACTGCTTTGGTTTCTGACCAGGAACAATTAAAGAAGGATCTGGAGCTTGCGCATTCCGAGAATACTGAAACCTCCCGCCGTTTGACTGAGGTTGAAGAGAAGTTAGAAAATTCAGAAATGGCGCGGGTTTCCGCGGAAAGCGAGCTTGAACCTTTAAAGAATGATATGGCCTGGTTGAAGGATCGCGGAATTGCTTGTGTAAGTTCCTTTCCTCTTTTTTGTTGTGAAATCATATATGCGCTTTTTTGATACTTATTTTCGCTTGATTTCATAGGTTGCTGAATCTGTATTAAACTCTGAAGAATTGGATAAAACTGTTGCTAATTTAATGGTTGCTGCACGACGAGATGGGTATGCGCAAGGTTATGCGGAATGTTCCCAACATGTGAATAGCGCGTTGAAGGTTAACTGGGATGATAGCAAGTCTGCGACCTTTGGCGTAAATACTGCCGCCGCGCTTGCTTCCATGAAGACAGAGTTTAATAATTTGCAACTTCCAGTCATGAAACTGATAAATGTGGCGCTGCAATCGGACGATCACGTGGCGCAACTCAAAGAAATCTTTCCGGATGGGGGTGAAGATTTAGAGTAGTATGAAATTGTATTGAACAAAATTTTTTTTTATGCGGAATGTAAATCCCTGTTTTGATGGTGCGCTGTTGCGCGAGTATTCTAAACACTGCTGTGTTTGAAACTTTTTAGGGCGTATTTGTATGCTGAAAATAGTATGTTTCTATTTGTTTTGTTAAATGACTTTACAATATCTTGCATGAGTACAATTGCTTTTATTAAGGCGAATGAAGTTGGTATGAAGCTCATGTGTGAGTTTATGGTCGTTTGTGACGTGGTCACTGACCGTGCATGGAGCTTGTTTTATACTACCATAATGTTTTTGCGCTTACTAAAAAGAAATTTCATGCACTTTGTAAACACAAAAATAATAGAAACTTTGTAATTTTATTCATGGATAGAGCTCAAAGTTTTTCTGATAATTAAATGGGACTTAACTTACTCACTGATAGTTCCGCCGTATTTGATGGGTCATGTCTTTCTGCGGGAAACTCGTAGAGTCATTACTTAAGTTTTGGCCCGTTTGCTTGGGTCTTCTTCTCCCCGGGTTATCTGCTTAATCTCCTTGCGCATATTCTGGAGTAAATGCGTAAGTTCTCCATTCTTGAGGGCTTTCTCTATTTCCGTGCGCAGAGATATGCAGTTGTTCGTGGTATGCCCGTTGTCTTTATGATATTCGCAGTATTGCGCCGGGTCTTGACCACGTTTACTCTTCATCGGGATTGGAGGTTTGAATTGATAGTCCTCAGTACTCAGAACCTCCACCGGGGTCTTTGTTAGGGGAGTCCACTGCCTCTCCCTATTTTCGTGTTTGTTCTCTCTTTGTGCAGAGAGTTTGTTAATTGTTGTGCATGCATCTTCAGAGGAACGACTTCCTGATGACTCGCGCCATGACTTTTTGAACCTCCTTTCACCGGTTAAGCTTAAGTCTGCGGGCCTGTTGTGTGGTGGTGGTGGCCTGTTTGTAGTAAGGTTTTTCTCGGTCTGCGCATAAACCTTGGCCGCCACCATTATCTTCTCCCAACTTTTTGGGAGGCCCTCTGTTCCCGATAATACCTTAACCATGTCGTCACATCTAACCGCGTACTTGAACTGAGCACGGATTAGTTGTTCGTTAACACCGCCAATCTCCAACACTTCTTTATTGTATCTGGTGATAAAATCCTCCAGATTTTCATCATCGCGACGCCAGATGTTCATGACGTCAGATGTATCACGCATGGAACGCCGTTGCTGGCTGAAGTGTGTTAAAAACTTTTCACGCAGATCTTTCCACGACTCGATCTGTCCCGTTGGTAGGTTATCAAACCAGATTCGCGCTGGGCCGGTTAATGTTTGTACAAACAAATGACACCATATCGGAAGAGTCCAACCGCCAACCAACCCTGCGCTGGTGAATACTCTCAGATGATCATCAGGGTCAGTTAACCCATTGAATTTCCCAACGTTAGATGGTAATTTTGCCTTCTCCAATGGAGCCAGAGCTATCTCCAGTATGAACTTTGAGTTTTCCGCCGCTTCTGCAGGGCGGTAAACTAAGTCATAGTTATGTTCTGCCTCAGGATTATAAACCGCTCGAGGTCTGCATTTGTTATAGTTTGGCTGTAGTCGATTGAACACACTGTTGTTTGCACTCAAACGGTATGTGTGATCAGATTCATCGGTGTGGGTATCCCGTTGGGAACCCAACCTATCATGAACCGATTGTCTTCGACGAGGATGTGGTTCTCCGTGGTGTTGTCTCTGGTAACTGCCTGACTGAATGTACTCACGTTGTGACGTGGATCTGGCATGAACTTCTGTGTCTTCATAAGTTGATTCTTCTCGCTGGGAGGCATGAGCTCTAGATCCCGGTCTCCGTGATTGAGTCAGAGGAGTAGTTTGAGCACACAACTGTGTGTACACTGCGTTTAATGCCCCTTGGGACCGGACATACCATGATATCGGAGTTTCTCCTGGTGGTAAAATTGATTGAGCAGGGTTTGCTGGTAACATTCCTGGAGTAACAGGATCATTTGCTCGATTGGATTGAACCTCATTATCGTCTGAGGCCTCTTCTACGATTCCTTCTACTTGTAAATTGTTTCCGACGTTTGGTCGAGGACCAGGTTTTCGGTGAGATGACGAATTTTCTGCCATGTGCAAAAACAGAAAATGGAATGAACTGAATCGAAACGAGATAGAAACTAGAAAACTGAGGAATCGGTGGGCGCCAATGAAGAAACACTAGATAAATGGTCGGAACCGAGATATCTAGGGGGTTTGAATCCGCATAAAAGGGTTAGCTCTCTCTCGATTGATTCAGTTGCAGCTGATCTTCTTCTCCGATGGTTCTGCAAAAAAGAACACCGTTAGCCTCGCCAAGAGGAGAAGGGGGTTCTCTCCTTGACCCGACTCCGTGTGTGAGAATAAGTCTTGGTAATGGAGAAGAGAATGTATTTGAGAAGTGTGTGTGACTTGAATTCATACCTGGGTTCTTTCTCATATTTATAGCCGGGAGTCGTTTTAGGCGGGAAAACCCGTTAGTGAAAAGTTAACGGAAGATGCTAACCCCGTAAGCGGTTACATTTCCTTCCGTTAAAGTTCTTTGATCCGACGTGAGAGCACACGGATCGTGGTCTAGATCAAAGGATGGGGATTTGCCACGTGTAATGTGATCAAGTGGAGATTTCTCTCCAATTGCATGCCTTCGTTGTGATTTCAGGGGCGTTTGTGGTGATGACACGTGTCCAGACGGTTATAACCGTCTGGGTGGTGCACGATCATATTCTTTCTAGAAGATTACTGCTGTAATCTAGTGTGGCACCTTACTGTGTGGAGACCACTGAATAAATCCTAAGTCTAAATTATCCAGGTCTGGATATTTAGGCGGAAGTATTGATCCCAGGATTTTTATCCTTTGCTAATGGGAGAAGGCGCAAGGATTTATGTTTTCCTTTGGGCGCGCGACTATAGATTGCTGATTACTTTCTTCCTTTTGTAAGACCAATGCGCGGCCGCGCAAGGTTAAAAGGTTGAAAGGCCAGTTTGTGGCATGGTCTCAAATACTTATTATGAGGTTTTTGGGACCTTACCCCTTCAAAAATGCATTGTTATATAAACGAATTTCCTATCCTACAATCTATTTTCATATAGCTCACACACACAAAATTCTTAACTTATACCATAAACGCTATTCCTCGACTTTCAAAATTTCACGAAATGCTACTTACCAACCTAGGTTGTCTAATAAAATCATTGCCCACAAAATTTCATATTTCACGTAATTACTAAAACACGCTCATCTTGCATCACTATACTAAAGAATACTATTTTTCAATTGAGAATCAAACCAGCTTTTCATACAAAATATTACAAATATTATTCAATCGTTTACTAAAACTTCTTTTAAAATCAATAACACATTTTTATTAAAAGACGTTTTTCCAGCAAAACACTAAGTTCATATACCAAGATCCTTTTCCTAAGGATGAACCTTTTCACAAGAATCTGTAAACTTCGAAGTTTCTAATACAAAATTTCTTAAAACGATGGAAACTTATTAATCTCTATAACTTTCCAAAATCTCACTCGATACGTCAATTAAATTCAAAACACGTGGGCAAGGAAACTTCATAAGAACCGACAAATTTTCAACTATGTAAATTCTTTTAAAACCATAGTAGCATCCCCATACTTTTACAAGGTACTATTTGCATAAATAGTGGATGATTTATACTCTCTTTACATTCATAAACTAGATTCTACATTTTATAAAAACTCAACCTGTTTTGATTCAATAAACTCCACGTTTCGCTCACAACAATGCATTATGTTACACTTATGTTCCAATTATTATTCTTATTCATACAATTATACATCTACACTTATATTCGCATTTATGCATTTACGTTACGCTTAGCATATTCATACGATACACGTTCATACTTATATTTATCAAATATGCACGAACGTATACACTTATATTCATACGCCTACATCTTATTCATACTTAAACAAATAGGTTTTTACACTTAAATTTATGCTCCCACATTTCAATCATGCTCATACACTTGTGTTTACTCTTATACTCACATTCATGTTGATACCCGTACAGCCTACAC